>JAYEVI010000411.1:0-302054 GCA_036346575.1 Dendrocalamus sinicus | reverse complement strand
TCATGCTTTCCATAACGAAATGGCACCTGATCGAGAGATAACAAAAGTGGATAACAGCACTGCATGTACAAGTCAGGCACCAATGCAATATGCAGCTGATGCCATCCAAATTTGGCGATTTAAGATGACAAGTGGGACCTTGAGACAAGGCCAATAATAAGCGGACTAATCGACCGACAAATTGGTGTTGGATGCTATCATATCGAAGATCTCGACGAGCTGGTCCGCGATGACATATTGTTCGTCCAACTCCCAATTCGGATGAAAAAGATACGAGATTGGAAACTATGGGAGCTGGAAAACAGCTAGTCGCATACAAGATGCAAGGCTCGATGCCGGTGCCAACTAGCAAGGGAACCTCTCCATATGCTTAGTGCTAATTACCATGGAATTATGCACAAGGAAAACCCTACTTGCCGCATGCATGTCTACTTGATGCCCAGGTGCTACACGTCCTCAAGACCTCGACATGATTCAGATTACCATATGGGGCCACGTAGTAGAAGGAAAGTCAAGAATGCTACGTGATCAACTTCTGCCGATACGAGGAAAGGAAATCTACGTGCGACTAATTCCGTCAGGATTGCATGGGGTCACGATTAAAGCTGTCTCTGGCCGTGCGCGACAAGACGAAGGCCTCAGGAATTCCGTATCTTGTACACGTACTGCGACTATAAAAGAAGACCCCGGAGCTCTGTAGAGAAGTCGTCCTTAACCATCCAAATTTTACCTATTATGTACCTTTACTTTTCCTATACCCCTATATCTTAGGAGTACTATCTCGTTTTAGCCAATAGATCAAATCTACTCTCTGTAAACCAGTAGATCTAATCTACTCTCTGTAATGCTGACTGACATTGCTTCGTATCAACATGTTAATATGTGTCAGTTACGTCTATCTGAGAGTTGTTCTATTCAATATCGCTTCGCATTGACGTTTCATTCAGAATTAACTTTCGCTAATGTACAAGGTTGGGACCTTGGGGTTGGGGATCAGGCCCATGCAAAAATGGACTCTCAGCTTGGCCCTCGAGAAAGGAAAATGATACTCGTTCGCCGTTGGCATGGCTCGGGCGAGCTAGAAAAAGCCCACGTGGCCCGTTTTCACACAAACGATTCTAGATAGTCACCTTCACATGTGGTAGATAACCAAACAACTGGTTTAATAGTCAAGCCATACAGAAATAGAAAAGGCCAACCAAACAACTAGATTATTAGGTGGGTTTTTGTTTGAGCTGATGGCTTATGGATTAAATATTTAAATTTTGGCTATTCGTCGAGACAATATATAGAGGAAATAGTCGTATGCGATTTTGACTGGTATAACAAAACTCAGTATACTTTTTACTACAATTTTCTATTAACCTCATCTTAAAATGTATCGTTTAAAAGCTAATTACTGTATATAGTACAAATTTAAGTCAACTTTAAATCTAAAAGAGCCCGACTAATTATTCGAAGAACCAGAAAACTGGAGGCTGCACCAACCTAGGTAGCCAAATGACGCCCACGGAATCAAACACGCTCTTGACACTAGAATCTCGTGTGCATGCATGAGCAAAGATGAATAGAGGCTTCTTTTTTATTGTCTACCCATCTTGCGACTGATTGTCAAAGAAACCAGTCAAAATTTTCAGCCCCCTGATCTAAATCAAACGTCACAGGATTCTCTCCACCATTCAATTCTCTCACGCCTTAACCTAATCCAACGTCGCATCAAGCAGTCAAGCCTCACAACCCTAGCGTCGTCTTCTGCCTCCCTCATCAGCGCTACTCTGCCGCATCACCGACATCACCTTTCAGCAAACCCCTCCCCTGTCGTTACCACATCCTCCTCCCCTTCCTCTACTGCCACTCGCTTCCTCCTTCCCCGTTGTTGCCGCTATACGCCTCCCTCTCCCATGCTCTACCTTTCTTCCTCGTCTCTAGTGGTAATCACTAGATCCTTCACCTTCACCCACCACCCTCCCCAAGCTCACAGCTAGCAGTGCCACTGATGCCTCGCCATTCTACTTCTGCTGCCACCTGCCCCCGGTCTCCCTCTAAGTTCAAGGGCTCCTATGAATTCTGAACTCTAATCAGTGAACTGAATCCTAACTTGGCGGCGATGGGAGATGATGATGTCGGAGATGAGGACAAGCTCATCGAAGCACAAACGTTCAAGCAAATCGTAAGATCAGGAACTCAAATGATATGAAAAAAAACAATCATGCGACAGATTTCTAGCAATTCTTTTTTTTAAGAGAGAGAGTCAGAGAGAGACGTGGAGCCTTGTTGGATGCAGATAATCTCTGAAACAAACAGCACAACACCTCAAGGATGAAGGATCTCTAGAGTCAACATACGTACGTGCGGGCTAGACCCACACATGTCACACGGAGTGACGAGGCAAGGAGTTGAGCGAGTCTGCCGGCGCTGCCGCAATGGATAAAGGCAAAATACTTCCCTGAACGGATAGAGCCAAATCTCGAGGAGAGTTTGCGAGGAACCTTATCGGCCAGTAGATCAGGCTTCTTCTCGGTGATTCATCTCCATCTCGCCAAGCCGGAATTCCATCCTGCCGCTTAATTGCCCCGGCGAAGACACGCACGGCGCTCCATCCATCCATTCCTCCGGCAGGTGCGAAGAACAGGTGCGCCTGCCTCACATTATTCTTTCTTCCTCTTCCTGTATCTTCTTATTAGCTTCGTGTATGATCGATGTGCATCCATCCATCTCCTGAAACCTAAATATCCTGGAGTTTAGTGTTAATTCATGAGGACAAAAACAATCTTAAAAATTCCAGCACCCGAGAGGCATTACTGCTAGCTGTCTGTCGTGCCATTTGAGTGATCCACACGCATGATCATAGATCTGTTCTTTTTGTTTTGATTTATAGCTGGATTATAGTTTTTAGACTATTTATAAGAGGAATATGGAGTAACAAAAACTTACGTACAATTTTGGCAGATATAAATAAAATTACTATAGTACATTTTACAATTAATTTATAGGTCTCGTCTTAACAGATAATTTGTTTGAAGTTAATTACCGTAGAAAAGTCGAAAAACAAATTTTATGAACTAAAATCGGTGACGTTTGATCCGATCCGATATTAGCCGAGCCTTGTCGCTAGCGGCTACGGTTTGAATTCCACGAACCACGTGTTAGCCAAGGCGATTTATCTTTTTTTTTTGGAATTTTAGCCCACGCGTTAATATACCTACGAGTTTTTTTTAGGATGTTAGGCGAACTGTTAAGATAGCAGCATTGACAACGTACTCCTCTAGACTTTTAGTGAGGTAGATTTGCATGCTAGATCGATCGAGTTCAACGGAGACGTAGACACGTACGACCCCCCGTAGAACAAACAAAATGTTCGGCAAAAGACGTGATAAAAAGTTATTTGAGTAGGCACTAGAAAACCGAAGTGTCGTACAATTTTCCTTACTCCGGTTGCGAGTTGACGTCAGGTTTTCGCTACCGGTTTTAAATTTTTACACGGCATAGCATGGCTGCTTTGGCTGATGATCAAAAAAATTTGACCAAAAATTTTAAATTAAAATTTGAATTTTAAAAATATCGACCGATGATTAGCGATTATCGATTGAATTTAAATTAGCATAAATTAGTTGTAAATTGGTGTTGATTCAAATTTAGCCAAAATTATTTGGCGATACTTTTTACCGTGGGTATGGTAAAGGCATGTTCTTTTTAGTTTTGGATTGTTTGTAAGAGAATACAGAGTAGAGAAATTCACATATGGTTTTGGCCATATAAATAACATTGTTATAATGTGTAATACGATCAACTTGTAGATCTTATCTTAAAATATATTTTATTTAAAAATTAGTTATTGTAGAAAAGCTGAAAATAGTTTTTAAAATATGATAAAAGAGACCTAAACCGGTAAAACCAAAAAACCTGGTTGACGTGCGCACACGTACTTGACACGTAGCTGATGTACACCAAAATGACTTCCCCCGTCCGTGTTATGCGTCCATCACACGGTGCTGCTACTTTGTGCAGGATCACACGTACACACGCAACATGGTGTCGCTACTTTGTGCCTGATCACAAATCAACCATGCGTGTGTATGCACGCCGTGGTCCATAGGCAGTCTCCGCACATGCACATCAATCAACGTCTGGGCTCTAGCTAACACTAGAAGCTTCAACCTTGCGATAGATTGGGTTTAGATTCGATAACCCAAGGATTGTACACTTCTTATCGTGTATGGATTTTGTTTGGAAGTTTGTCTGAATTCGGTTTTTTTTTTTTTTTGTAGTTTGCCTAGCTAGTTCGAAGTGCAACAGCCAATAAAAGGCAACCACAGTGACACGTCTACTCCCATCTCACTGTGCCATGCTGCCATGCATTGTGTGTGGACATGCTTAATTTGCTTGGCCGCATGTATGTATGCTATAAAATACTGGAATATTGCATAATCTTAAAAGCACAAGTGAATGAACCCGATGCAAATTCCTCTGTTGCTTCCTGTCTTAATTTCCCCCAATTTCTATGATTCTACGGATACTCGAAGTCAAACATTTGAGCTGCTTGTCCTGCCAAGGAAGGAGAGGAAAAAACAAAGACAACGTAGATTAAAATCTATAAGGCACGTCTTCAACGACTACTAATAAAATGTTAAACACATTATTGTGTAACCATTATTATTATATATGGTTCCGAGATGGCAGCATGTACGTAGATAATTAACTTGGTTAACGTCTTGGAATCTTGTGATCAAGGGAGCAAATAAAAAAATGGAACAGGAAAGAAACACGAGCTATCCTCTTTGACTTTGACCTCGGCGTGGATAAGTATCGACCAAAGAGAAGTACAAAATGATCTCGCAAGAGTCGTACAAACAAGATGACGGGGAATGGTTTCATGGGCTATTTTGAACACGGGAATTTAAGTTATAAATAGTTCAAGCGAAAGCTCAAATATATCCTCCCAAAACAAAATCTTACCTAATTTTCAACAAGTTTTATTTACGTGCGACAGTCTATTTTCCATTTAATCTTGAATTACACATGCAGTTCACATGGAGTGGTACTTCTACAAATGTCACGTCCCCTATTGCACCGTCCATTTCATTTTCATTTTCGCCTGTGCTAATTTCGTTGTCAATAGTGGTGGGCAAGTACCTACCATTCCAGAGCCTGAAAAAAAGTGTACCATCCCATGGAAGGAAGAAAGAAGAAAAGAAAGAACACCAACCAGTTACATAGTTGTGACCATTTCGTTCGTTACATAGCTGTAACCATTTCGTTCACTCTTTTTCTGCCCTAGGACAGTAGCATACATACGAGCTCCCTTAGTTGTGACCTGCCACAGGAGTGGCTATATGAAAGGAGCACAAGAGCTAGCCGCTTGACTTGCTAGACTGTGACAGAGCAGTTGACGATCGAGAAGCCATGGGAGAGGAGGAGCAGAGGAATAATGGCGCCGATGGTAATGGCAAGGAGGGGACGGGGCGGGGAGGAAGAACAAGTATGCCGTGGCGTGCTCCATCATCGGCTCCATCATCTCCATCCTCATGGGCTATGGTAAGATGAAACATCTCTCTACACTTATCTGTGTGTTGTGTGCTGCTTTATTCTCTTAGAATCCATGCATGATGTAGCGAAGTTTTGAGCATGTTAATATCAATTCATTGATTTACGTAACTCGAACCACTTTGGTCATCTTGGCGGAGCACATAATTCAGATGGAACTGGATTCACGTACTGAAAAGTCTTCGAAAGTGTTGACCTATTGGCAGTACTGATATCTGTCGTTCTTTCAAGATAAAAGCTCGGTTTAAACTTATGTATTTCACCAAATATTTTTTGAACGAATCTATTTGAACATATTTCGATGTAAGTTCTGAAAGGAACTATAGTATGGTAGCGATACTTTTACGCCAAAAAACTGAATCTGTAAAAGGGAAGGTGACTAATGCTTTGTTAAAGTATAAGACATGTTTTTAAACATGCATTAGATCAATCTGAAACACAGACATACATATCTTAAAACAAAATTTGAAGGCAAGCAAATCGACTCGAGAGCTAACAAAAAAATCAGGCAATTTATAAATAGTAAACCCTTTTATATAATAGAAACTAGGAGTTAATATCCAACATCTCGTATATACACAACATGTTTATCAGGTACTGTAACATTGTATTTGTGTAGGTTTCAGAGAAGAAAGCTGGCTTGAGCAGTTATCTATATGTGTATTGAATATGATTATGATCTCATTAGCTAGCTACTAGCCTACTACCCACTTGGTTTCTGAATATAATCACACTAACACATAAATCTCCTGTAATAGAAATAAAAAAGGCATGCCTTATTAGTTAAACCACCAACTAATTAGCCTGCATATGCATTGTGTACTCAGTCAATTAGTCATGTCGTTAGGCGAGGTGCTGACGTGGTTAATTTTATTTTTGCTATTTTTTAAGAGCTTTCACACCTTTCCTGAGTAAAATGGTGGACACATATGCACTCATCCTACACGTATCGTCCTAACTCATACACACATGAGTGTATTCATTATTACATAGCTAAATAGAGTGAAGACCTACACCTTACGGAGCGTAGACATACCTTTTAACTAGGGGTGAAAAATAGTAATGAATAATCCGTTTTATCCGATATTTATATTTGAGAAAACGCAAATGTGATAAGTAAAATTCGTGTTTGAAAATGTTCGTATTCGAGAATATTTGTATTCGTATTTAAGAATATTCGTATTTGTATTCAAGACTATTCGATTCGTATTCGATCTGTTTCCTATGGCTATCGGCCGGTAACGATAACTAGCTTGTTACCGGAAATCCCGGGAAAAATCTGGACGAAATTTGTGATTCGAAATTTGAATTTAGACGGTTTGAAACCGGTAACCAGTTAAAAACCAGAAAAATCGCTAGGAATTTGTTTTACCGAGATTTGTTACAGAAATTATAGGAGAATATTCGTATCAACTGAATTAAGTATATATTCAATTCGATTCATATTCATTACTATATTTGATTCGTATTCGTGTTTATTTTAAAAATATGAATTCATATTTATATTTTTGTTTCCATCTCTACTTTTAACCATTGAACACGCATGTATGATGTATGTATGTGCTCTTCCTTCTTGGGATTCCCGGGGATCAACCAGGCAGGCGAGGCATTCACCTACACTAACGGCCACCCGAGCTACACTTGGTCACTACGAGTAAATAATGTCCCTGTAATTTTGTGAAATAATGTGGTGCATGCAGACACGGGTGTGATGAGCGGCGCGATGCTGTTCATCAAGGAGGACCTCAAGACGAACGACACGCAGGTGCAGCTCCTCGCCGGCATCCTCAACGTCTGCGCCCTCGTCGGCTCCCTCACCGCCGGCCGCGTCTCGGACCGCACCGGCCGCCGCCGCACCATCTCGCTCGCCGCCTGCATCTTCGTCGCTGGCTCCCTCCTCATGGGCCTCGCGCCCAACTTCGCCACGCTCCTCGCCGGCCGCTGCGTCGCGGGCGTCGGCGTCGGCTATGCGCTCATGATTGCGCCCGTCTACGCCGCCGAGATCGCAGCCGCGGAGATCCGCGGCTCACTCACCTCGCTGCCGGAGATATGCATCAGCTTCGGCATCCTCATCGGCTACGTGGCCAACTACCTGCTCGCCAAGCTGCCGCTCGTCTACGGCTGGCGCGCCATGCTCGGGCTCGGCGTGCTCCCGAGCGCTGTGCTCGCCGTCGGCGTGCTGGCCATGCCGGAGTCGCCCCGGTGGCTCGTCATGCAGGGCCGCGCCGACGAGGCGCTCACCGTGCTCCGCCGAGTGTGCCACACGGCCGACGAGGCCGACGTGCGGCTCGCGGAGATCAGGAGCGCTGCCGGGCTCGCCGAGGGTGACGCCGCGCCCGCGCCGGGCAGCGGCGGCAAGGGCGTCTGGAAGGAGCTGTTCCTGCACCCGACGCCGCCCGTCCGCCGCATCCTCGTGGCGGCCCTGGGGGTCCACTTCTTCCAGCACCTGACCGGCATCGAGGCCGTGGTGCTCTACAGCCCGCGCATCTTCAAGGCGGCCGGCATCGCCTCCCGCAACAAAGTCCTCGCAGCGACCATCGGCGTGGGCATGACCAAGACGGCGTTCATCCTGACTGCCATCCTGCTCGTGGACCGCGTCGGCCGGCGCCCGCTGTACCTGTCCAGCCTGGCCGGCATCATCGCCTCGCTCGCCTGCCTGGGGCTCGGCCTCACCGTGGTGGAGCGCTCGGCGCCGCACCGGGCCGCGCCGTGGGCGGTCGCGCTGGCCATCACCACGGTGTTCACCTTCGTGGCCTCCTTCTCCGTCGGCGTGGGGCCCATCACCTGGGCCTACAGCTCGGAGGTGTACCCGCTCCGGCTGCGCGCGCAGGGCGCCAGCGTCGGCGTGGCCATCAACCGCGTCATGAACGCCGCCGTGTCCATGACCTTCGTCTCGCTCTACAAGGCGGTCACCATCGGCGGCGCATTCTTCCTCTTCGCGGGGCTGGCCGTGGTCGCCGCCGCGTTCTTCTACTTCCTCTGCCCGGAGACGCAGGGCCTGCCGCTGGAGGAGATCGAGGAGGTGTTCAGCCACGGGTGGCTCGCGCGTCGGCGGCAGCGCCCGTTGCCGTCGTCGGTGGAGCTGCCGGTGTCCGACGGCAAGGCGCCGCGGCCGTGATGAACAGTTGGAAACCATGCATGCGCGCATCGTGCTGTCTTCACAGGATTTGCTGTATAGATAGTGCTGCACTTTGGAGGGCTAAACGCAGGAGGATGACCTAGCTAGCTAACTTAGCTAGGGTCGGATGGTAGTACCAAGCAAGGTTAGATCCGATCGTGTATTTCAGATGGCACTACATGCTAAGGAGCCCTTTGAAATTGATAGGAGGACTGTGTCACTACTTCCTCCAGTCGTCACAGAAATATTTTGTTGGCGGTCAAAACTTTCAGTATCACTATCATTTAAGTATTTAGATTAGATACATAAAAATTATATATATATATATATATATATATATATATATATATATATATATATATATATATATATATATATATATATATATATATATATATATTGAGATACTATGGTGACTGAGCACCATGGTCTAAAATAGATATATTCTTTATGTATCGTGTGCAAAAAAATTTGAATTTTTTGCATGTTGATTTTAACTAGTTTACTAACCAGTTCAAACTGTAGTTATCTTTTTTTATGGTAATTTGATTGTAGATATATATAAATCAGCAAAGCATGTGATCTAAATTCGTTCGAAACTTTGAAATCAAATATATTTTTTTCAAAAGTATATGTTTCATTTGAATTGTTAAAAATGGGTATATACCTTAAAACTGATAATTTGGGGTTAAATTCATGCATTTGAAATCATGGTACCCAGGCACTATGGTGGCCCATTTCAGCATCTATGTATGTATGTATGTATGTACGTACGTACGTACGTATAGGAAATATATGTATATGTATATGTATATGTATATGTATATGTATATGTATATGTATATGTATATGTATATGTATATGTATATGTATATGTATATGTATGTTGTGTATGTACTCCCTCCATCCCTAAATGTAGGTTGTTTTTGACTTTTTACGGTCTCTAATGTAAGACTTGACTATAATTTATTATTATTATATACTGGCAAAAATAATAAAATATATATTATGAAAGTATTTTGCAAGACAAATCCAATGATACCATTTTCATGTAGTCAATTTATATATTAATGGTCAAAACTTGAAAATCTTGACTGTATGAAACCCACAACGACCTATATTTTGGGACAGAAGGAGTATGTATGTATGTATGTATGTATGTATGTATGTATGTATGTATGTATGTATGTATGTATGTATGTATGTATGTATGTATGTATGTATGTATGTATGTATGTATGTATGTATGTATGTATGTATGTATGTATGTATGTATGTATGTATGTATGTATGTATGTATGTATGTATGTATGTATGTATGTTGATGAGGACATCCTTGGCTATATTGTTCTATATGTTATTTACAATCTATCTACTTCAAAACAACATGAGCTTATTAGAAGAGCTAAAACTTTTGCCAAGAAGATTAACATTGAGGTGAACTCATTTTTATCTACTCCTACTAATGTTATTCATGAGAATAGAATACTATCTCATGTCACTTACTTTATACATTCTAAGTTTTGACAAATGGAAGACTTTAGAATCGAGGGGAAGGAGGAGGTCGGGACCAAATGAATGGACAAGAACAAGTAAGAAGAAGGCCAAGGAGAAACATATGCAGTGGGAGAGCAAAAGGAGAGATGTTCAAGAACTTAAAGCCCAAGTTTTGGATGGGGTTTCTAAGCCCAATTCAGAATTTTCTGAAGCCCAACTGAAATCAAACACGGAATCAACTCAGAACTCAATTCGGAATCGGTTCAGAATAGCCCAGCAGGTTTGTAATAAAAATGCCATAACTTTTACAAACAGAGTCTGATTCGGGTGTTCTTGTGTTGTTGGAAAGCTTATTCTAAGGCCCATCCAATAGATAAGGCCCCAGCTTCAGAAACCTTTTGGTCACATTGCACTCACCAAAATAATCCAACGCTAATTCAACCTGATAGGCCCGACTTCAAATGTGCATAGAATTCGCATCCAGAGTCCATTTGGGATGTGTGAGTACTTGATGAAAACTTATCTCATCCTCTTTCCAATAGATCCAGCCCCACTTCAAAATTCCTTCTGTATGTATGGTAAACACTAAAACAAGATGAGACTATTTCTGAATCCGAGTCTAAAGATATTGCGCCACCTCCACTTGGGTCCAAGGGCTTTGTAACTTTCTTGGGGTACGTGTCCAACCCTAGGATGACCCCTGGCCACCCTCTCCCTTCTCCAACTCATATATTCAGCCCCTACCCCTTTGAACTCTTTAGGCTTGTTTAGATTGATTTTCATTCAGAAAACATCAGTTGTGTACCTACGTCAACTAAACCAACTACAACGACTTCAGACCTCTCTATTTTTCAATCAAACTTCATAATTCATTCACAAATTCAGATTACACTTATTTCTTTCTTGTTGATGCTCAATTGATTGCTAGTAATATCATCCATGTTGGGCACGGTTGATAACGATAAGGGTGTGGTGTAGCAATTGCAGGATAGACTTGGTCGTTTCAGTAAAGTGGCCTCGTCATCAACGTCATATCAAATTATCATAATTATCATTCTCATCAGAAGATCGGGCAAAATCCCCTCATCATATGTATGTATGTACGTATGTATGTATGTATGTATGTATGTATGTATGTATGTACGTGTGTATGTACGTACGTAAGTACATACGTATGTATGTATGTATGTATGTATGTATGTATGTATGTATGTATGTATGTATGTATGTATGTATGTATGTATGTATGTATGTATGTATGTATTTGTCTTAAAAAGTATTTTTTTACAATATCCTAATTTTATTGGGTTATATAAATATACTACAATAGAAAATATTGGTCAAAATTGTATTTTGGATGCTATATTAATATTCAAACAACATATTTTTGTGACTAGAGGGAGTGATTTAAAGTACAATGTTGATGATTTCAACAATAAATCCTTGTAAATCTCTCATGACACAAGGACATATGGCCATGGAAGCTACAGCCTTTCTTCATCGCCCTTGATCTCCACCCGTCCAGTGTGTCCATGTTCAAGATCCTTTGCGTGTTTTAAGGCTTTTATCAGCTTTTTTTACTCATGTAATCATTTTTTAAAAAGTAATTTTGCTGCGATATTTTTCAAAATACAACGAGGACGCACATCCCACTCATACCATAGACGATTTCACACACATGTGTTTATGTCTATTATACACACTAGGAATTTTGATGTTATGGTGTACTTGACTTGATACATAAATGTACCTTGTTTTGTCTACTTGATTTGGAATCCAAGGAAGTAAGTCAACTCCTCTATCATGCTCATCTCGAATCCCTACTCATGGCATCTAAAAACTTAGAAACTACAGCATAAGATGAGCCACCAAAAATGATATCATCCACATAGATTTGAACTAAGAGGATATCACTACCATGCTTGAGGGTGAACAGTGTCTTATCTATTTTACAAATTTGACAATCATTTTCAACAAAAATAGCTTAAGCATATCATACCAAACTCTAGGGACTTACTTTAAGACCATACAAAGCTTTGGCCAATTATAGACATGATTATGAATTTTGGACATTCAGACCCAAGAGGTTACTTAATATAGACTTCTTGTTCTATGAAACCATTAAGAAATGCACTCTTAACATCCATCTGATATAGTCTAAAGCCCTTAGAGGTTGTACATGCTAAGAGAAATATAATGCCTTCTAATCTAACAATAGGTGCAAAGGTCTCCTGAGAGTCTAAGCCCTCTACTTAGGTGAAGACCTGAGCTATAAGTCTAGCCTTATTCCTAATAACTACTCCATCCCCACTCTATTTGTTCTTGAAAACTCACTTGTTTCCTATGACATTATAACTATAGGGAGACTCAACTAAGGTCCAGACTTTGTTTCTCTCAAAGTTCTCTAATTTCTCATGCATTGAATTTATTCAAGACTCATTACTAGGTGTATGTATGACATCACATGGCTCAAAAGAAGCAATGAAATCGGAATGAGCATGTGAGTCAAAAGAGATGAATCCGGAGCGAGTTACTCGCCCATGAAGACCTCCAATCATCTGATCTAGCGGATGTCACCGCTGGAGATGTTGAGGCAATCCTGATGTTGAGGTGGCCTCTACATCATGAGCTGTAGAGGTAGGAGTAGAGCCACACAGTGCTGAACAAGAGGTGGGAGCAGGTTGTCTAGTTGAAGGTGAAGTAAATGAAGCAAGTGCTTCAGCTAGCTGGAGAGAAAGTAGAGCAACAGCCTTATCTTTTTCATCGCACTCCTCAAGGAAGATGCCCTCCGAGTCTCTCTAAACCTATGGACCTGTAGTGTCTGGTCTAGTCCTTGAACTAGCCTCATCAAAAGTAATCCCGCAGGTCTCCATAATTTTATTAGTCCCAAGATTAAGCACACGATAGTCTCAAGAATGAGCAGGATAGCCTAGAAAGATCATATCTAAAGATCTAGACTCAAACTTACTAAGGTTGCTATATTTAATAATAAAGCACTTACAACCAAAGACTTTAAAGTGAGACACACGAGGCCTATGACTAAATTTCAACTCATAAGAAGTACTGCGCAATGAGGCGGATGTCATTCTAAATATTAAATTTACCAAGAACGAGGAGGGGATCACTTTGAACCAATTCAGTTATACTAAGATAATATTAAGCTGGTTTGGCTTTAAAAAATTACAAAATTTCTCTAATGCCTTATGATGCGAGCATTAAACTTTGAAGTTAGTTACTAGTATTAAGGATAATATGAAGTCCTCTGGACATGTTAAGCATAGACTTAAATCAGTTAGAAAATTGAGTAACTTTGGAGTGATTGCTATGAATTATATTCATACTGAGCAAAATCTAGCAGGCCCTTTTACAAAGTGATTAGAGCAAAAAGCTATTTGTGTTGCATCTATGGATATGTGAATAAGGTACATTTGAGTTACATCACAATGGTAAACCATACTTTCTTGATCGGATATCTCTTGACTTAAGCAACGGGAAAACCAAGTTGATATTATAACAAGAGAGTATATATCAATTGTGCATATATCCTAATAAAATAACCTCGACAGTATGAAAGGCTGGTATAAAAGCTTAATGTATTCTATTATCCAAATAAGAAAAAGGTATTAGCCTGTAAGATACCTAGAAAGAATACACATACTTGAGCTTAACTGTGTGATCGTAGTTCATAAGAACAGGGCTTTCTCTAGAAAACTTATGAGCATGTAACATAGTATGACCATATAACGATATGTTTAGGTGTGATTCATTGGTAGTCTAGTATCAGTTGAGATTTCAAGTGAAATCTGATTATGAAAAGTTGTGGATTCAAGGTATAGTCTATTCATCAACTGTGAGAAGATGAATCTTACTAATCTTGGTGTAAGTTTAACTTGTACAGGACTTACACCATAAGACTGGTATATTAACAACACTTCGGTACAGTGATCTTTGACATCTTTTTGCTACTTTCTTTGGAATTGGTTAGGGGTTGTTAGAAATCAGCCCATACGAGTGAGGCCAATTTCCTATAATTCCATAGCATGCATGGTTCAGTATCATATTACTAAAGCAAAGTTGAGGAGACCAATTTATAAGGTGTGATGCTTGCCATCCCTCAAAACTTGAGACACATGGAATAAGAGGGCTTTGGCTAAACACACATGTGTGCACGTGTGTGCATGCGTGCTTGCATATTTTCATATGAAAAGTCATGTGACTTGTGAGGCGCGACCATGCTATGACGTGGCGCATCACTTGACATACCAAATCCACCTTATTTTTGCTAAACCGTGCATCATCTTTCCTTATAACTGCTAATGTGACTACTTAATTATCATTATTTGGTTTAAATATGTGAGACCATGTGGAGGTCACACCATGGTTATGATGAGTAATAAACTTTGGATTAGAGTATGTGTGGAGGTTGAGTTTGGTTTTTCAGGAGTTTGCAAAAGATTACTTCTTGGTTTGTCAACTTCATTGTCTGTCTCGGGTTAGTCTGGCTTTTCAGGAGTTTTCAAAAGATTGCTTCTTGGTTTGTCAACTTCATTGTTTGTCTCGGGTTAGTCTGGCCGACGACTTCGTGGTCTATGAGTTTGTCTGCTGCGAGTACCAGAGCTTTTGCTATTTACGACTTGGTGGTCGATAGGTCTGATTGGCATAACGACCATGGGGTGGTCGAAAGATTCAGTGATTGAATGACTATGTGTGATCGATAATCGTAGCCTGTGATCAATGGTCGTAGCTCTGCCTAGTTGTGATCGGTAGTTGTAGCCTATGTGAGCGGTGATCGTGGCTATCGGTTGTGGTAGTCATAGGTCGTAGCGACCTATTCTAGTAAGTCGTAGCCTGTGTGATCAGTGGTCGTAGCGATCGGTTGTGACCCGTGTGATCAATAGTCGTAGCGATCTGTGGGGTAGTCATAGCTTGTGTCCTCGATGGTCGTAGTGATCTGTGTGGTGGTCGTAGTGGTCTGTTGTGTGGTCGTGGGCTACTGATAAGACCTCGTGGGCTACGAGTACCTCATTTCTTGTGCATCCGAGTACTTGTAAGTCATATTAGACCTGTCAATGTGCTGAGGTCATTCACTGGAACTATTGGTGTTTTGGTCAGGGTTGACTAGGGTGTTTGTTGCTAATGTGCACATGAGTTTATTGCTTGGTTCTAGGATTAGAATCAGTAATTTGGGTGCATACATTTTGGTTGTGCAAATTGATGATCTTTATGTATTGTGCGGTGCTACATGATGGTTTGCTTGTTGGTGTTGGTTGCAGAACTTCGGAGCTAGGTTATGGTGAGGCGTGGAAGGACTGGGACTAGGCACAGGGAGGTGTTGAGGTCCAAAACGGTCAGGGAGACGCCGAAGATGACTGAGGTTTTGGGGGTGGTTACAAGCCGGGACAACGAGGAACTGGAGCGAAAGCTATCGGTGGTGGACATGATGGGTAATAGCGAGGTGGACCGAGACTAGGCTCATGGAGGAGTCGAGGTCCAGACAGTCGAGGAAGCTGGGTGCCATCATGCACGAGGAGAAGCACGTGGTGCGCCAAGTAACTTGGGTCATTTGCAAGCGAGGACGGTTCGGTGGGATCCAGACACGTGAGAGGCTTGACGACAAGTCATTAGGGCCACATGGAAGATGGCAAAACATGAGCGAGACTTCGTGGCAAAGGAAGCGAGAAGCTTTGAGGAAGGTGGTAGAGGAGTATTTTGCTAAATTGCCCAATACCGAAAAAAGTGACAGTGTGTGAAACCGCAGCATTAGACTAAGTGGTTTAGGTCTTGTATGTGCTAAAATTATGAAGTGGATCAAGTGTTGGTTCACTAATGGGTTAATAGATGTAAGTCGCTTTGAGAAGCGTGCATGAATAAAATCTGGTGTTATGTGGGATTAACGGGTTATCCCTAATTGGACTAATGGTAGGATCCATTAGGTCTAGAGTTCATTGGTGAGCCTACAAAAAGGGGAGGGGAGGCAAGAGCTAAGGTTTGAAAGACGGTTGGCTAGGTCTTGTGGTGACCACTCCTCCCTCCCATGTGAGTTAGGTTAGAGAGTGGGTATGGGCTCTAGGCTTAGAGCTTGGTCCTCCTAAGGGGAGTGGCTGTGAAACAATTATCAAAGCAATACATCAATTTTCATTCTCCAGCTTGTGTATCTTTTGTCTGGTTGAGTTGGCTCAGGTTGTTTCGGTTCTTTCTCTGTTTCTTCCTCTGTTCTTCTGTTGTTCCTTTTCCCTTCTTATCCGAGTGGAAGTTCTTGCTGGTTTTGTGATGATCTAACGTGCTAAATTGTGTGAAATCATACTCAAAGCCATCTTGACTATTCATCTCCCACAAGCACGATCTTATCATCTCCTTAATCTGGAAGTTTAGGTCTTGTGCGCACTTGGTTAATTCGCAAAAAGCTCTCAATTTGTTTGCTAAGTTTTCAATCAAAGATTAGAGCAGCCTCTCGAGACCTTAACCTTGTTGTGTACAAAGTTTCATGGCCAGTTGATCTTTTAATCAAAAGTTATGTGGAGTTTAGATCTTGCTGTCATGCGCCGCTCTGTTCTTTCGAATCTTTTACGACCACTTCTAGTTTCGACCATGGTCAAGATTCCAACCACATCACATTACTTTTTGACCATGTTCAATCTTCTGATTGCTGTGCGTTCTTCTGTTTTTGTTTTGTATCTGAACTGAAACAGTCAGTGCAATCTTTGTGCAAACGCGATCGGTTTCACGATCAAGTTGGTTACGACCATGGTCGAGTTCCGATCGAATCTGCGTTGCTTTCGACTACGTTCGATCTTTCAATCACTTCGTTATTATGTTGAGTCTGAACTAAAGCGGTTGGTAGTCGGTGAAATCTTGGTCCGAACGTTGATTGGTTTATGATCACATTGGTTTCGACCACGGTTGAGTTCCAAGCTGAAGCATGTTGCTTTCGACCACGTTGATCTTTCGATTGCCGGTTTTTCTTACCGTATGGGATTTTTGACTGCTCATGCATCCTCGTTTTCTCTGATTGATTTTTGAGCTGAATCGATCAAGCTGGTCGCAGATCATTTGTTGGCCTTCGACCTCATCGGTTGTTTGACCACCGTTGGTGTACGACCACGTTAATCTTTGGTTGCGATCTAGTTGCGACCACGTCGGTTGTTCGACCACCTGTTGGTTTACGACCACGTTGATCTTTTGGTTGCAGACTAGTTGCGACCACGTCGGTTGTTCGACCACCTGTTGGTTTATGACCACGTTCATCTTTTGGTTGCAGTCTGGTTCTAACTACGTTGGTTGTTCAACCACTCATTGATGTTTGACCATGTTGGTTTTGACTGCACCTATTTTCGATCACATTGATTTTGGTCTGGTGGTTATCAACTACAGTGATTTTCATTCGGTAGTTGATTTCTGACCAAGTTGAACTTCTGACTACACTGATTTCCAACATATGGTCAGTTTCGACTACGGTGATGTCCGTTCAGTAGTCGATTTCCGACCATGTTGTACTTCTATGTGGTAGTCGGATTTACGACCACTTTGTTAGCTCTCGACCACATTGTTGAATTTACGACCACGTTGTAAGTTTTCGACCACGTTGTCAGATTTCAACCACGTTGTTTTTCATGCTGTGTTTGATCCTGCCTCTTCGGTTTTCAAGTGGGATTTCAACCCTAATCTTTATAGCTATGTAGCTATCAGAGAAAAAGGGTTAAATGAATACTTGGAGAGAATTTAAATGCATCATTCACCCCCTCTGTTGCCTGTCTGGTCCTACAGAATATTAACAGTTACCAGTGAATAATTTAGTAGTTAATAGTGGATTATTTTAGTTTAATGGTGCTAGTTACTAGAGAGTAATTAGCACATCTATAAAAGATCTGGAGATGTCCAGGTTTGGCAGACTGAACTCCTCCATTTCTTTCTCACATTGTTTTCTTTCTCTCTAGTGAATTTATACTGAGTGTTGAGCGACCGAACCTCGTCGACCTTTCTTCTTAACATGCACTAGGAAGGAGGGAGAGCGGCTATCTTTGAGCCATTGCTGGAGAGAGTACATGCACAGGACGACAATAAGATTTTCTGGGCAACACAACATGCGCGATCGCTCCTACTCCGCTTCATCTATGTTCTCACTACATCGAGCCTGCGCTACTTCCTATCTTCATCAAACCTAATAATAAGTCGTTCGCACAATCGATCGACTTTATTATAAAATTTTTCTTGTATATTTTTTGAAGTACAATGAGTAGCTTGTTAGATTCGTTTGTTGCATCACTAGTCAATTATTGTATTTATCTCCTGGTAAAATTTAGAATTAAAATATTGCTTATATTTTCAAAGGCATTGCAAAGCGAATAGTGGATGGGGCGACAATAGCGAAGCTCTCCACGGTTGCGGGATTTTGTTTGGGGAGCGAGCCCAAGCAAATGGGTCGTCCAAGCAATTGGCTAAATTAACTAAAAACTAGGTAGTGTTTTATTTGAGCTTCTAGCTTAAAGTTTATTTTGGCACTGTTCTAAGCTTATTTTGGTATTGCAGCAACTACGAGTTTATTAGTGTAATTAAATATAAAAAAGTTACGTTTTCATGGATAATATGAAGGAATAAGAAAATAGAAAGACAAAAAAAACAAAAAACCAGAAAAAAAAAATAAAACAAAAATGTTAGAAGCGCAAATCTAAAAAGCTTAATCCTAATAGAGCAGTACATAGCTGTGATCGTTTTGGCTTCAGCTTCTGGCTTCCGGTTTATTTTTCATTATTCATAAATTTCGTCTTTTTCTGAACTTTTGGCTTTTTGTTGAGCTTTTTTGCCGGTTCTTTTTTCCCGTATTTGTTTGTATTATACGTAATGGGCTAACATATTTTTTATATTTTTAAATTTAATTATACTAAATAAGGCTCTGTCAGTTACAATATTTTTTCAGCCAGCTAGAGTGATTTTCACATCAAAAATACTCTCGTTTGATAGGAAAGGCCATGACCGTGATGGACACCATGCATGCGCTCATCGTGCTGTCTTGTCTTGCCTACGTAGCATGAGTGCATATGACAGCATCCGTCGTACTGTCACTCACTTCGGAGAATATTCTTAGGAGATGAGAAACTGTTCCACGGTACAAACCATGTACACTGATCACTGATGTGTCGGAGTGCGCGTGCACGACATGCGTCATCTGCTAATTGAGATGGTGGAGTGAGATGCCCTCACAGGATTTGCCCTATCCCTAGTGCTGCCCTATGGAAAGTAAAACAAAAGGAAGACGACCTAGCTAGTAGCTAGGCCGCGGTCAGGAGGCGAGCTCCGCCAGAGCTACCGCTGGACGGAAACCACCCCCTAATTTCGTAGAAAAACATTTAGCGAATCATGTAAGATGAAAATTGAAAATATAAAAAATTGATTAAAATATTTAAACATACCATTTAAATTCAAGACATATAAATATATTACTGACACTGCACACCACCTCCACCTACCTTGCCAGCGCCACGCCGCCACCTTCCCGTCCCCTATCGGCGATGGTGCTGATAGGGAACGAGCATAGATGGAGATAGCGCGAGAGAGAGATTTGGGGAGAGACATGGTGGGAGAATGAGGCTGGTCGGTGGATAGGTCGAAAAAATTTAAAATGGGCCGAAATTTTTAGCCAAATTAGGCTTTTTTGGGGTGGGCCAAGAAAACTAAATTTTAGCAAAAAAAAAATGATTTCCCTGCCTACCCCTCTTCTTCCTCCCTTGTTGGTGTCAGACAAGAGAACATGTGATGCTGTGCCGCCAAACTGTCCTCAGTCGGGTTGACTTATAGTTGTTGGGCCGATGCCAAGTTTCTCGTCTGTGATAGTAAGGTGTGAGCCCAGCCCACCACATGAGGCATTAGGCATCGATCGAGTGAGGCTTTGAGCATTAGGTATCAAGCGAGGCTTGGGGTGACCGACTATGCAAATTGCATCCCTAACCCTAGGAGGTGGCACAACGCGACGCTGTGGAGGTGTGCAGTGCGAGGGCCTAGGGCAGTACCAAACCGCAACAGCTCAGTGGACTAGTGATGACGAAGCAGGCAGGGCATGGCAGCGCACGGCAAGCGCACTGGCTGAGCGGCAAGGCAAGAAGGTGGAGTGTGCAACTAGGTGTAGCATGGTTGTTAGGTTAGCGTGCGGATGCAGCAGAGCATGCCTACAAGGTAGTGAGGCCAGGCCATGCACAACAGTAGCTGGGAGGTCAACGGTGGGAGCAGAGCAACAGCAATGATTTGGCGGGGTACGACGCTTTTGGTAAATTACTTCCACATATTACTTAGATCTAATTGGCTAGTCTCACAAATGACATATAATATATTCGTGCTTTGTGTTAGTCGTAAAATCACCATATGAGCTATGCAAATTTGCTATATTTTGCCCATAAGAAGTTTAAAACAAAATGGCAGCATTCAACATTGGCATTATGCTGTCCGCCAAATGCTCGGCAAAATACTTAGTAGGTCAAGCTAATTTGCATTAGCTGCCTGGTTCGCTAGGGCACGGTAAATAGTAATTGATTGCAATATTCTGTTTAGTGCATTACTCTTATTTTATTAGTGTAATTGTAATATAATTTGTGTATGAAATTGTTTTGCTTTTAGTTAATACTCTTTGATCCACATTGTCAGTTCTGTCGTCGCTAAAAACAGTCTGGAGTCCGCCGCTGGCCGCGGGGTGTTCGTGTAGGTCAATGCAATTCAATCTAGAGGAGAGGCATGTCTGTCTGTCCATTTCAGATGGCACTGCATGGTAAAGAGCACTTTGAAATTGACAGACATGACTATATATCTAATTTGAAGTACCGTGTTTCTACGTTCTCAAAAGTAATATCGAAATTGTGTGTGTTATCTAATGCATTAACACAAAAAAAAAACCTTTGCGCGTTTGATAAATAAAAAGATATCGAAGTTGTGGAAAAGAAATTCCCAAAGCTCCCTGACGCTGTGAGTGGAAATCATTTCGATGTTACAATTCCATTTCGGTACCAGCTAGAATGGCCTAAATATGCTATACCAGCACCTAAATCGGCACACGACAGCTTCAATTCCATATCAGCCTCAATATCGACCAATTCCAAGCTATTCTGTGCCGTTCATTTTGGTACCAGGCTCTACGCCGAACGAAATGATATTGGGCCTGCTAGTATAATGAGCCTATACTAGATCAACTTGTATTATAATTCCTGATGTTTTGATAATTTACTATTAGTATGTGTCTCAACAAGAGGATTATGTTGGGAATTTGTAGGAATTGTTGTTTCATCCATTCTAGTAGTAGACATAATTGAAGTGGGCCCTTATTTTTATGCTATGATTATGTATTTAAAGTGAAATTATATGTGCATATAATTACATATATACTTATAAATAAATATATATTATTATTTTAAAATTTCAAAATCCGAAACGGTACATTGGAATGGACCAGTATCGACGCATTCTATACCAAGAGATAAATCAGAATAGCCCCTGAAATGGAATTGACAACTATGAATCATTTTGGGGTGTGTATGTGGGTGTGATTCCTGAAATGCCTCTTCATCAGAGTGGATCAATTCACCCACCCGATGTGAATCAATTCAAAATCACCGAGTTGAGCCTGAATTGCTGGTATTTTCTCTACCGATTTAATTTTCTCCATGATTATATCCAGGCTCGCCTTCATCTCTTCCCACCAAGCATGCTTCATCGCCCACTTCTCTTCCGCCTACTCCGCCACTTCACCCATTGCCTCCAGCACAATTTTGGTCAGAATAGATGGTTTTTGTGGCGCCATGATGTTTTCTCTGATAGGACCAACCAAATGTGGAAGTTAGAATGGATGAAACCTTCCATTCCATGAAATTTTACAGCCCAAATCAAAGAATTTTCCATCTGATTGAAACCCGAATCTGATACCAAATGTCATGCCTCTTGATCGGAGTGAATCAATTCAACTGATGTAAGACTGATACAACCCACAAGTTGGATAAGAGAGTGAA
Organism: Dendrocalamus sinicus; assembly: GCA_036346575.1. Classification (NCBI taxonomy): domain Eukaryota; kingdom Viridiplantae; phylum Streptophyta; class Magnoliopsida; order Poales; family Poaceae; genus Dendrocalamus; species Dendrocalamus sinicus. The sequence continues at coordinate 279,911 of JAYEVI010000411.1, read as the reverse complement.
ATTTAGGAAGAATTCAGTAGAGGATAGGAAGGAGATGGAGAGAAGGGAGTTGAGGAAGCTTTTAAGCAATTTTCCTTGGCACTATCTCTAACCCGGGAGGTTGTCTCGAAGCAATAAAAAAAATTGCAAGGCCCACCTACCATGAGAGAGGCCAATGAAAAAGGAAATGGTGGCGAGAGAGAAAATAATTTTTTTCAATTAATTTAGTTATTTGTGGGTCTTGTGTTAAAGACAATAGGAGACTCCATACACCATAGAAAATTATGATAAACTTAGAGATTGAATGTAAATCTTAGCTTAGAGGTTTTCTAGCCACTAAACACTGTAGATGCTTTAAACCATACTCACACACACATCCTTACATGTGTGCCATTGGCCACACTCACACGAGCCAACACCAGGAACCAACCACCTAGCCCGCCTCCCTGTTATGGGTCACGCTTTCCACTGATACACCTTCACCTTGCACCATACTCTATTGTACTCCCTTGATCTATTTTTGCGGCTTTGCTGGTGGGTCTGACACTTCGCTCCGGTCCATTTGCCTTCGCTCCAAGCGCGAAACTGTGTAACTGCAGAAACAAAGCGGTGAGCGGTGGCGCGAGATGCAAAAGCCGGCGACGCGAGGAGGCCAGTCAAAAAAAATGGCGGGTTCATTTTGACCTATGCACGGCTTATGCTTATACTGTTTATAGTAACTAACTTTTAAATAGTGTATTTTTCAAGATAGAGTTAATATGAAGATTGTAGTAAAAAGTGTACTGGGTTTAGCTGTATCAGCTAAAATCATATGTAACTATTTTTCTATACGTACTATTTCTTACAAACAATCAAAATTTAAATATTTAAACTATAAACCATCAATCTAAAAGAATCCGCCCAATGAGTAGGGTGAAAAACGGTAACGGATAATTTGTTTTATCCGATATTCGTATCCGAGAAAACACGAATGTGGTAAGCAAAATCCATATTCGAAAATATTCGTATTCGGGAATATTCCTATCCGTATTTGAGAGTATTCGTATTCGCATTCGTATTCGAGAATATTCGTATCCGTATTCGTATTCGAGACTATTCGATTCGTATTCGATCCGTTTTTAGAACCCATGAAAAATTCGTACGAATTTTGTGATTCAAAATTTGAATTTAGACGGTTTAAAACCTGTAACCGGTCAAAAACCGGTGAAAAAGACCGGTGAAAAATCGGTAAAACCGCTAGGAATCCGTTTTATCCGATATTCGTATCCGAGAAAATCCGTATTCGAAAATATCTGTATTCGTATTCGAGAATATTCGTATCCGTATTTGAGAATATTCGAATTCACATTCGTATTCCTTTTAAAAATATAGATTCATATTCGTAATTGAGACTATTAGAGCAACTCCAAGAGGAGAGCTAAATTGTTTTCTAAAGGTAAATTTGGCTATTATTGGAGAAAAAACGTCTCCAATAGACTCTGTAAATGACTCTCCAAATTTAGTAGCTCTCCATCCCTCCTCCTTCGCTCTCTATTTTTGGATAGCCTGCCTCGCTCGCCATCTAGCCTCTTGGCGCGGTCAGCGTTTCCTTCCCGCGCGCTGCGCCCCATTCTCGCGCGTACGCGACCCACCGCGCACCCTCTAGTTCTTCTTCTGCGCGCCTCTGCTGCTTCCGCCGCCGGCTCGCAGGGCTCCTTCCTTCCGCCGCCGGCTGGACGTTGCTACAGCCGGCCCCCGCGTGCGTAGATGACTGGGCAAGTGTGCCCTCAAGCCGTGCGGCCAGCTGGACGAGGCTATGCCGGCCCCCTGCGTGCGCTGATGACGAACGTGGCTGGACGAGGCTGCACCCGCGTGGCTGGATGAGTCTACGGCGGCCGGAACCAGCGGCCAGGACGACGTGAGAAAGCCTGGCCGAGCGGACAAAGAGGTCTTCACGATGGATCCAAAAAGACGAAAGGTCCTGATGACGTGGCAGGTTTGAATATGGAAAGTCCCAGTTTAGATAGCCTGTTGGAGTAGTCTAGTTTTTTTGAGTGAGATTCATTTTAGAGAATAGCTAAATCATTAAATTTAGATACTTCTTTTGGCTAATCTTTTGGAGTTGCTCTTAGACCTTATCGATCTGTTTCCATCCTTACCCAGACTCAATCGGAGGAGCTCCACGCGCACGTTTTGCGGAGCTTGGCGTCGGGTGCGTGCGGGTCTCCGTGCTTTGTGGGCCGACCGGCGCAGCCCAAGTTCCGGGTTGACAGGCATGGACATAATGGGCAAGGGGCCATCCCGTTGTTACTCTCTTTCTTCTCTCTCTTTCGAATTTGTTGCTTTCTTTCAACGTTGAACTGTATTTCTGAGCTTTTATCCTTCCTTTCGTATCACGGCCCAAGCAGGGCCGTCCGGTGTAGGTGAAGCACTTTGTCAAGCGTGCTTTTGGCCCGACTAGCTAGTCCTTCAATTTCCTAGTAACGACCACGCCTGCGAGATGATCAGTAGTGCATAACATAACTGCATACGAAAATATAAATATGTACTCCAGTACTTTTAGCTCCTTTGATCATCTATCATATGTTATGTTCCTGTTGTCCCGCTGACCAAACATGCATGCACCACGTACGTAAGCCGGTGAAATGCATACCTAGCTCTTCGTCGACTCATAGTCATAGCTAGGGCTGAAAACGGTCGGAAACGATCGGTAGGAGGTCAAATCACTTTCAGTTTCACATTATTTTTCGAAAACGAAATCGATCACGATATTGTCGGAAGCGAGCGACATCGATATTCCGGTAAATTCGGAAACGAAACTATTCGATCAAAAGTGCATCGATAACGATCGAAAATCATGAAAGCGATAGCTAAAATACGATATTCTCCTCATCTAAGGAAGCCAAAACATGCAACCATAATCAATTCTAAGCCATGAACTCATATCATCATATCACAAATTCTCAACTATACATATACATGTACATATATATACATATATGTGCATACATATACATGAACATATATATACACATATACATATACACACACATATGTACACATACATACATACATGCTATATACATACTTACGTACGTGTACGTACATACATACATACATATATGTGCATATACATATATACACACAAACATATAGGCATACTTGTATACATATATATACACATACATACATAATATATGCATATATATGTACATATATATATATATATATATATATATATATATATATATATATATATATATATATATATATATATATATATATATATATATATATATATATATATATATATATATATATATATATATATATATATATATAATATGTATGTGTAGACACACGTGTGTGTATGCAAAGATTTGAGTTCCTACCATTTCCTAGCCTTCTCCTTTCGACGTTTCATGCATAAGTAACTAAATAAATGCCACTCGGTTTTGCCAAATGAATTGGATATGACCATGCATATGACGACGTGCGGCTCTCTCGGGCCTGGGCGGCTGCTTTGCTCACATATTAATCGGTATATAGCTAGTGTTTCTTTATCGTAAAATACGCTTTGCATGCATAGACACAAATCTCTCTCTCTTAGTTTGCTCGCCTTGCACCATATCCATATGTGTTCTTGCGATTGATGATTAGTCGGCTAGCGCCCTATCGCGATGCAGCCGGGCCGCGCCGTGCGGGTCTGCGGCCTGCGGGAGACGGAAATGGGACTGGGAAAGGGGCCTGGGCCCTGGGACTCAACGGTCCAACCGTCCAACGGAGCTGCGGTCCTGCGGAGATGGGTCCGGTACTCCCGGCCGCGTGGAGATCGGTAATTACCGTCGGTAATTACCGATTAAATACGGTATTTTTCGAAAACGATCGGAAGAGAGCTAAATCGTTTTCGTTTTCGTTATCGGATATTTTTACCGTTCTCGTTTCCGTTTGATCGGTTACCGTCACCGTTTCCGTTTAGGGGAAAAAATCGGTAATTTTTCAAAAACGATTTTCGGTAACCGAGAATTACCGTTTTCGTTTTCAGCCCTAGTCATAGCGTACATATATGTACTTGCTAGTTAAACAACTGAAGAAGTAGTACTACTAATTAACAAACGTCATGTAGAAAAAGAACGGGTTCGTACATTAGATGGATGGTTGGTGGTTTTTTATTCTAACATAAATATTTATATGAACAAATCGAATATTAATTAGTTATTTGAAAAAAAACCATCTCAATTAACTACTTTAAAAAGAAGATAGCTGTTTTATTTATTTAAGCGATAACTGAAAAAAAAATCGTCTAGTGGGTTCACAGGAAGGACGGTGCCGTCGGTGCGGCCCTGAGCCGCACGTATACGGTGGACATTGCTCAAGAGTCTCGTCGATCCGGTGGATCCAGCCAATTGACAGCCTGGCCAGTATTATGTCATCATAGTGGTAAAGCTTTGGTTATTTGTTTATGGAGCATGCCCCAAACGGCTTAAAAATCTTAGATTAGCTTTTAGATATTAGTTTTTCTAGAGTCAAATAATAAAAAAATAATATAAAAAAGAAAAAATAATAATAAGAACCTTTGTACAGAAGGAAAAAAACACAAATAAACCAAAAAATCCAAAGTCGCTTGGAACAGAACCTAAGAGACATTTCTGTGGGCTCAATACTTTGAAGAAATTAAAGGGTGTTCATATTAGCTTTTATTTATGGTTTCTACTTAGAGAAGTCAAAAACTAATATGAATATTTAGCTTCTCAAAACGGTTTTTTTACCTCTCTCACTTCAGTCTTGCTCTGAGAATAAGATAAGAGTCACATGAGCATCACATACCTGACTCCTCTCATTCCAATCTCACGTAGGCAATCCTTTCTTATTTTTTTCCACCGCTCATTCTCTTCATAAAAGTCATTTCTTTTAATCACTACTTATTTATTATTAGCTAGAAGCTATCAATTATAGCCAATACGAATCCCACTTAACTTGAACTGCCGGAATCAGGTAGGAAACTTCCATGGAGAATTTTGATAGGACCAAAGGCCATGTCATGTACTCGATCGTATCCCTCAATGCTAGAATCTCTGGGAATAGATGGCTTTGGCTCCATGCGCATATATAGCTACTTACGGCTTAAGTCAACATTTTTTTTTTGCACTGATTTACTGTCCAATCGTTATCAACAAGCTTTATGGCCTTCATTCAAACTACACAGATCTACAAGAAGCTTCCTAAATTGAACTTTGTCGTCCAAATAATGTAGCATTGAGCGAACACAAGTAGAGAGAGAGAGAGAGAGAGAGAGAGAGAGATTCAACTCATTATAAAAAAACTTTGTATATAAACTATTTTTGACTTTCCAAACCCAACGATCAAACCATGTATGTTCATAGTATCTTTCTACTTTGGACATGTTGAAAAGATGATATTAATATATTATCGATATAAGTACTTCATTTAATTAACAACATTATAAATCTTGTAATTTCTATAAATCTTATTACTAAGATTAGCCATAAATTCGTCCGTGGAAATCCGGAAACATCATTTAAAATGATATCGAGAAACTAACTTCAGCATCTAGATCCCATTATCCATTCTTAAATAGTGCATATATAAGGTATAGGCATATCTACACCACAAGAACACCGTAAAAGTACATAAACAATTATGTGTAGACGATATACTTCATTAAGACTAATATCACCCAAGAGTATATACAGGGAAAAAGTGAAGAGCCTATGCTTTTTATTTTACAAGGATATTGCTATTCTCTCTGGTTTTTAAGTAATGCTTTTAACTTTCACGGTTTTCAAGATGTGATTTTAACTATTACTTTTATAAATTTATATTATTATATACTATAAAGTATAATATTATAAAAGTATTTATTAATAGCAAATTCTAAGATATAGTTTTCATGTAACTAATTTAGATAGTTTAAAACATATTAGTAGTTAAACATTACAAAATTAAACGATATGGATTTACCACTTAAAAAATAAGGGAAGTAGTAATTTACATAGCTAGTAGTCATGGCGGTACAAGCTAGCATATAATACAAATACTAATGTTGTAACTAAAAGTTACATTCCTATAACCAAGCACTCCTAGTAGCGATATCTTCGAAAGAAAAGGAGAATTGAAATGAAAGGAGAAAAGAACACCTGGTAGTCAACCCGATTTGTTTACTTGAAGTTGCGTGTGCACAAGTAATGATATGACTTTATCAAAACATCCTAATCTCCCCAAAAGGAGCCATGTGGACCTAGCTAGAAGAAGAGAAAAGTCTAATTATCCAACTTGTATTATCCATGAAAAGGACGCACACTTCTCTTATCCAAGGGTATTGATAAACATCATCTGGATATTTTCTTTGTAACTATCATCTAAATTTGTATCCGTTGAATTAGAGATCCAACAGTCACGAATTCTCCCCGTCCCCTCCAAAAAAACAATCTCCCCCCTCCAAAAATAAAAGGCCCTTATCCAAATCATATCGATATTTTCTTTTTGAGGGGAATCAGATAGACATTGTGCAAATGTATCCTCTTATGTTATAAAAAAAATCAGTAGATAATATTATTATCACTAACTCATTGTATATGTAGATTAAAAAAACCGCGGGACCTATGCTTTATTAAGAAACACCAGAGTTTCTTCTAAAGATGCCAAACTTTTTTCCCTCATAAAACTCCTCTCTTTTTAGGAGGGCTTGTGATACTGTTAAATAGGGTCGAAAATACCAAAACATGTTGAATATTAGTAACATTTTAATCACATACGAAGTGGTGAGCGGGGATTTGTAAATAAAAATGGTTTAGAAAGTTTTGGGTCTGTTCTGAAATGTAAGAAGTGAATTATTTTCCGTAAAGCTTCTACGTAACCTTACAAGGAAAAAAAAAGAAAAGGGTCCTCGGAAAAGAAGAAAAAAACAAAAAGGTTCGCCTTCGTGGTCCAACCTGTGCAGATGCATGCATCTGCATGGTCGTTGGTGACCAATCTGCTTTGAGACCACTGATGGATTCAAAGCAATAACCACCCACGGGTCAACAAGACGACAAGCAAAACCTGCGTACAGTACACATCAGCTTGACCGGCCGTAAATGTACGATAATCATCCACGTGCGCTCGCGAAAACGTCCAAGTAACTAATTTCTTACCGTCACAGTATTCATCTGGTTATATATATATATATATATATATATATATATATATATATATATATATATATATATATATATATATATATATATATATATATATATATAAATAACAGGGCACCTAGGTGTCTAGACACCTAGTCTCCTACCTTTGGATTGCTTTTAGATACGTGCTAGTGTGATTGAGACTTTCCATCCATGATTAAGACTTTCCTTCCATGATTGATTTAGCATGCCTAATATATTACATACCATACATACCATTGCTCTAAAGACGTATCTAAAAGCAATCTAACAGTGAGGAGCCTGGGTGTCTGGGCACCTAGGTGTCCCATTTCAATGTCCTATATATATATATATATATATATATATATATATATATATATATATATATATATATATATATATATATATATATATATATATATATATATATATATATAGGACACCTTTTTCTACTCCTGTGTAGTTACTCTATTGTATCCACCATTCATCATCATAAGATTCCCACCACTTGATCGGGCTAATGGGTTAGATAGCACCCTTGGCATTCATAACAAACCTAATAACCATTACAAGTATACTGCGTAAAAGCTCTAGTAATTATCGTGGAGAAAAAGCGGCAGAATCGTCCCGAAATCTCGGCGCGTTGAGATCTTTGGCCACCATGTATGGTTGCATCGACTTGGGAGTATGTCCGGTTTTTCCCAAAAGCTATACGTATGGCTTGAATCCCAAAGTGATTAGGGAGTATCCTTCGCATTTGACATGGGAGTATGTTCCGTTTTTCCCCAAAGCTAATACATATGGCTTGAATCTAAATAGAATGATATGAATGTAGGTATGTATAAAATGCTCAAACTATTTTGAAACCAAGATGGACTGAATCAAATTCTATTATGTACATACGAAAACGAAACGATACATGGTTGCAGCCGGGAACGTATGATTTTTTCAGATATATGTGTAGAAAATAATGTAAATACAATCCTTATAATACTACATGGTATACGACGTACTTCTTACTCATACGAGGAGTATGTCCGAAATACTCCTTTTTTACATTGCAAGTTCAATAATTCCCTGCATGTAGAAAATATAGACGTTTACTAATTACCGCTGATTCTTCGTATGCAAGGATTCGTGGTATGGCATGAATTTTCATGGAGGTATGTACATGTGAATACAGGATGGTACACATGAAACCGTTCTGAATGCGGTTTTTCAGGATGTATGTTTCTCCGTTCGGATATGATAGAGTATAAAGCCGATTTGGAGGAAATTGAATATTCGGTTATCAAGTCGTCAAAAACAAGGCGGCTAACAAAACTACACGTTTAAGAACCGAATCGGCGGTATGGTTGGTAACATATGCCGAGTTTGTGAAACCTATGAGAGTATGTGAAACATTTTTTTTGCCATAAACATGGCGATCTTGTTAGTGTGGTGTGAACGCCTTTTTCGTATAAATACAATAGTGATTAATGTCTGCGTGCTTAATCATCGGTTTGTTATGAGCAAATGCAAGCTGCATATTGAATGCAAATGCAGCAAATTTTTCCTTGTAAATGTGAGAATGTACCGTGGATACCGTGGGTTTTGTTATATATTCTTTGTGTAATTTGCTTTGTGCAAATAGAGATAAACTGTGATTATGGGAAATACTATTAGTTTATTTGTACATACTTCCACTCCATATTGTAGTAATAGCGTCTTTCTATAATTGAGGATATACTCCTCGTATACTCGATGTTAAAATGTGCTATGAAAACGACGTATGTATGAACTGATCAAAATATTATGAGACCAATTGGATGAAACCGGTTGGTAGTGCGCATACATCTGGCGTAGGGTGTCATGGTTTCAGTGAGGTAATACTGGTTGTTGTCGATAATTTTGTAAAGAATGATGTAGACACCATAATGATGCCACTACATGGTAGACGTAGTTATGTGTTGTACATGGGAGTATGACTAATTTTTCCGAAAGCGATTAGGTTATGACTGCATTCTGAAATGGTTTGCTATGAATGGGGGTATGTATGTACAGACCAAAAATAGTATGAAACCAAAATGCACTTGAGAAAAATGATGAGTTTGGAAGGGCATGGATAGGATTGTTGCGTAAGTATGAATTGGAGTCTAGTATATACTTGTGAAGAATGTGGGATTTGAGAGAGAAGTGTGCATACTACCATTGCGGCCAAATAGTGTGTTTTTTTGATAGAGCAGCCAAATAGTGTGTTGTCAAGATACTAGCGGTGCATGTTAGAATGTCATTGGTTCGCAGTCAGATAAGCATACTACATGCGGGTAGATGATGACAGGGTAGAAGATGCTACAATTAAATTTTTTAGGAATATGCTACATTACAGGGAGTAAAAAATAAGCATAGGCCAGTATTTGAGCGTGCATTCAAAACCAAAAAGTGGATGATTGTAAAATGCTCGGAATGTACATGCGTATAACGCTGGCTACTCCCATTTAGGCAACTCTAACAAGCAACCAACACTTAGCCAAAAGCACAATAAACAAGTGACAAACAAACAATTGTAGAGTCATGGCTTTAACCGCGTAGAAGTATTCGTAATATAACAGATTTTAGCATGTGTTTGGTATGATTATTGTGGTGCATACGCCATTGATTAGCAGTGAATAATATGTTTAAAAGTGCATAATATCGATCCTGTTCAATGATAGGTTCACAAAAATAGCAGCATGTGTTCAACTGCTATGAATATGTAGTTTCTCCTTTTATGGATAAGTTTACAGAAGTTCATAATGAATGTAAAAACGCCATAGTAAATACAAGTGCAGTTTGTGCTTATTAATCCATCAAGAAAACTAAACTCGGTTGACTTCATGGGCTTATTTCCGATTCCAGGCTTTTAGACAACGATTGACGTACTCTGGAAGTATTGCTTCATTTTTCTTGAATGACAAAAGATTTGCTAGAAATTGCTTTCGAAGTTCAAAAGGATCCTGAGATAGCAAAATAGAGAAATTGTTACATATGGACGATTTCTAGGTAGTAGGTTCGGATTGGTATATTGATCACGATTAAGATACTCACATTGCAAGAAGGCATGACGAGGCGAAATCATTGACTCCTCATGTAGTTTAGAACATGGAGTGAGCAATCCAACCTAGAATGGAAACTAATTGAGTACATTGATGATTGGAGGAAAAAAGCAACGGGCGATGCGTATGTACTTAACTTGTTTTCTTGAATATTGATATTAGGTGGGAACTCGACCGCCAATTTGGGATGTCCTCATCCCATTTAGGAAAACAGAGTTTCAAGCATTGAGCAAGTCTTTGTAGAAATGACAACCTTAATCTTGGAATGTCTTTCGTCGAGTGATTTGCATGAAATGGTAGTATCTCTCAAAGGATCCAAGATACTAAGTTTCTTGTGGTGCATGTCAAATGCATATAATGCATAGTGATGTGGATGGTGTACAGGAATAAATATCTGCATCAAAGTTAAGTAGTTAATAAATGTATTGACCAAAATGTACCAGTATGTTTATGTTAGTAACCTACTCTGTTTTGTACAGTCAGCATACAAAAAGTAACAAGTATATAGTCGGAAGGAGTATGTGTACGTACAAATAGGCGAAGAAGGAGTATGCAAACGAATGTGTAAAATGAGTATTAATTATGAGTATTAGTTAAAATGAAGTGTTGAAAATTGGAGTATGTATAAGAAAGAAAAGTCTAATTTCAATTGTGCATGTTCAGAATAACAAAAAGTAGTATATGTTGAGTAGAAAAGGGAGTTGAATCAAGTATTATTAAGACCACGGAGTAACAACTTCAATATGAATATTTTTGTGCGCGAAAAAATGGTGCCAATTATAGACTAACCGTTAACTACAACCAAGCTAACCAGTAAACAACATCACCGTGCATATCTCATGAGGACCTCTTAACTACAAAATCGGGGACAAGTCTCTGTGCGACCTATTAGACCTCGGAAACTTGTCGGAAAACAGGTAGGGGCGGAAGCAAATGGAGTATGTGTACGTATGAAATAGGAGTATGTGTATGTAAGAATAGCTGAATATGGAGTATGTAAACTTACGTGGAAAAATATGATATGTACAGTTTGGACATATCTCCTGCGAATATAGTGTGTATACGTTTGTAAGATGAGAATGTGTTAGTTTGAAAAAGTAGTATGTGGACGTAAGACAAAGGAATATGTATTGTCCAATATGTACATCAGTATGTTGACATACGAATAGTCGAAAAAGGAGTATGTAAACTAATGTGAAAAAGGAGTGTTAGTGAAAATGAAGAGTCGAAAAAGAGTATGTGTACGAAAGAATAGTCTAAAATTAATTGAGCATGTACAGAATAATCAAAGCAGTAATGGAGTATGGATTCTTATGAAAAAGGAGTATGTGTACGTTTTGGAAAAGTAGTATGTGGATCCCCACTGCTGTACTGAAAATGTATTGAAACTACTGTCCTGTGACGAAGCAATGCTATCACGCAATGCTGCTGCTGTTAACCAACTAATGGAGTATGGATACTTATGAAAAAAGAGTATGTGTACGTTTTAAAATGTATTATGTGGATGTAAGAAAAAAATATGTATTTTCCAATATGTACTGGTTTATTTAAACGAGCAACGTACCAGGCGACAATTGCAAACGTCGTAGGGTATTAGAGTGTCATCATTGAAGCGGTGGAGATGATCTTACGGATTCCACATGCGTACCGGCGATTGCAAACATACGTGTTTGTGTGTAGTGTCGATCGTAAAGTAATCGAAAGGATTGAAAGAATGTAGTATAATATTACACTTATCGAGAAATCTTGGTTAAGAAAATGTCTCCAACCTACAAAGTCGGTTCCTCCGACTTCTTTGTTTGATCATATTCTTTGATTTACCCATGGCCTACAATGAATTGAACAAGTAACATGAGTGAGACAAATAATGATTGAACAACTAGCATGTAGTATTTTCATGTAGGCAAAAAATAAGTGGGAACAGTACTGCAGGCGGCTAAAATCCAAGATTCACGGTTGCTCGTTCCTGGGCATTCGCCGAGCACCTTGCGAGCACACGCAACGTTTGTATTGGTTAGCGCAGAATCCATAGCCAATTGCTAAGGCACGAACCGTGTATCGCCATTTTGGTTAATCGCGGAAGAAAGAGGAAATAATGGATTTTGACGCAGTGCATGGATCAATGAATAGTATGTGCGGGGTATTAATCTCCTCACAATTGACCAAGAACGGAAGAACAAACCATTATCGGAAAAACTAGCAAATCGACATCTTGATCTACAAAACCTATTGAGTTCAAAACTTGAAATCAGTATTAGAACAAAGATGACATACCAACCAAATCTCGTGAATACTTCTCCCACAACTCGGCAAGACGATGCACCAAGCCTTCCTATAGATTCTTCTCCTCACTACTCGGCAAAGCAAAAAACATCCGGTATCGCCGGGAGGAAAAATCGCAGAGCTGTTTTGGTAGAATCTGCGATCTCGGGATTTTCTACGGCTTAGGGCATCCGGTATCTCGGGGAGGAAAACTTCGCCAAATCTGTTTTGGTAGAATCTGTTGTGTCAGGATTTTTCTGGATTGGGAAAAGAGGATAGAACAAGCGCGAATCTATTTGTGCAACGCCGTATGCGTTGAACCCGTATGCGTTGAAAGAGGATCAATACCTCAAACCAGAATGCTTTGAACCCGTTAGACAACGCAAATCTCCAAAAGCAAATCAACGATGGAAGACCGGTGTAGTTACACCCTGGAGTAATAAGATTTTCCTATATATATATATATATATATATATATATATATAGGGCGAGTGTTTCATGCACCATGGTGCCTAGGCACCAATATCAATACCAGTTGATTTGCTTGAGATTATAGCGTTTGATGTGGGTATCTTCATATACCCATAAAAAAGTATATTTGAGATGTCAAACTCCGAAAAAATTTAAATTCAACTTCAGTTTAATTAGTTTGAACTATTTTTATGGTATATACTCACTGTAGTTGCATTGAACTCAAAAGTAGTTCAAACTAATTTGAACTGAGTTCAAAACTTACTTACCATAAATATATCAAGGGTATAAAACATTTTCATATCCAAACTCAAAAAAATTATCAATCATACACATGTATCCGATGCTGGTGCCTAGGCACCATGGTGCCTATGTAATTTTCCTTCATATATATATATATATATATATATATATATATATATATATATATATATATATATATATATATGTTATTATCGATACGGTCTATAAAATATAACTTCGATAATTAGTTTATATTATATTTCGTTTATAATATTTAATAATATTAGAAAAATATTTTTCAAAATAAATCTATACATATGATTTTTATGTATTTATACTAAATATTTAAAAAAATATCGATAGTCAAAGTTTTAAAATTTTGATTATATATATTCCAAAATGACATAAATTTGTGATTGGAGTAAGCGGATAGGATGTATCATGTACGATAAAATCATCCAAGGTTGACTTCATGTAAGCTGCGACCGCTGATAAACACTATTACACTGCTGAATCTAATTAAACGGGAGTAGTAATTACTTAGCTAAACAAGTATACAAGCTAATCGAAAGCCTGCACAATGTCAGTACAGTATTAACGGAATTGCTACATATAATTCAATGATATTTTTTTGTGTAAACTATTTGACATTCTAACTTTACGATTTTGCTTTGAGATTTATATTCTGACTGATAAGGTCATCTTCTCTGGTGAGCTCGTCATCTCCTACCACCAATTAAGATCTCGGGTTTACCGTATCCTTTGAACTTAGACGAAGGTCAGGAGAGGGGATGACCAGCGGTAAAGCGGGGAGGCAGTGTGGCATCACCGCCCGTGGGTCAGAGCAGAACGGTAAAGGCCAGTAGGGCGACAAGAGCTGACTAGTAATTAAAAGGCAGAAATGACAAAGAAGATAGACAACGGTGGAGACTGAGGCGAGCGGTGGAGACGAAGGAGATTGAGGTGAGCCACGGTAGCGTCGGGAGATAAAGGCGGTGGGTGGTGGAAGGGGTAGGCAGGACAACAGTGCTTGCAAGTTTAGAAGGAGCCGCGTTCAGGAGTTGGCGTGGCTGGGGTTAAGGGTTGGGCTGGGGCAAGCTTGATCGTGCCATGGCCATCTAACAGACCAAAATCTCGAATGATCCAAAATCGTTCGAATGATGGGTAGTCATTCCCCAGTATTAATTGGAAACGTAAACGGCTAAATTAGCGAGTAGTGGTCAGCTACTTTAACCTGGACACGTAGTATGAACACCACTTTTGACTTTTGACCCCCCGTCCCGCGCGCTCTCTATCTGGATGACTGGACCTGCATGAACATGTCGTACGAACGCCTCGAAGCCCGTGCATCTGGAACATTCGTCTCTATGACATGTGGGACCGGGACGCTAAAATCTCCGAACATTATCTCAGAATCGTCACCTACGGTGACGTGTCCCCGCACGCGGGGGACTGACCTCACGGCGGAGCAGAGCATTAGCGTAAAGGCGTGCAGTGGTAGGCGGCTGTAAATAGCGGTTCAACCCAAATGTTATTGTTTGTTATAAAATTCCTGCTTTCCAATGTTCAAATTATTGTTTACCTTATGGCCACATCTACGTAGATTGGGCAGAGAGACTGTGGATGTGTTTTTTTACTAATGGTTTATAGTTTATGATTTAAATATTTGAATTCTACCTGTTTATAAGAGGTAGTATGTATAGGAAAATAGTTGCATACGATTTTGGCCGGTACAGCTGAATTCAGTATACTTTTTACTACAATCTTTTTATTAATCTCGTCTTAAAAAATTTACCGTTTAAAAGCTAGTTACTGTAAATAGTACGAGTATAAGCTGGCTTTAAGCCAAACCGAACCCACCTTATATTTATGGGTCTGTTGACAAAACCACTTAATTATATAAGAAAAAGATCAGAAAAGAAATCTTGGAGAGACTGGATCTGTTCTTTTTAGTTTATGACTTATGCCTTCTCTAGAATAAACAAATGTGACAGCTTCTTCGCTACTGTTTTGAAGTGGTTTTATCGGGAAAATATTTTAGAAATAACTTATTGAATTATCAGTATTCAGTTCGTTCATGCAAGTATTTATAATAAGATTAAAAAGTATAAGTCACAACCGAAAATACATACCAAACAAATCGTCCAGCAATAGAAACACTGCTGTGAAATTGGGATAGGGACTGCCTCTAGACTTTAAGCTAAGCAGACAGACTAATAAGATTTACACAGAAAGAGTTTTATTGGAGACCAAGAGTGAAAAGAACAGAAAGGCTCACATTATTGGCATCCATATTCATTGCACTTGCACGAACGGTCGTTGGTGACCCACGGTCGACGAAGCTTTCGAAGTCAGTCGCCGCATTTTTTTTCAATTTTGGCACTTGAATATTTATTTATTAAAATAGCTTTTAACGTAGATTTACCGTATTCTGTAGCACCTAACTACAGTAGCTCAGCAGGTGCTACTGTACCTGACCTATCGAGCTCCTCCAAATCGGCATCTGCCAAGCTTCCTCAACTCGGCAGATGCTAAGGGGGTGTTTGGGACTACTCCACAAACTTTGCTCCACGAATTCTACCGTGGATCAGCTCCACAAAAAACCTAGAGTTTGTGGAGCACCCCTTTAGGTGCTCTCACAACTCCACCTTTTTTTTCCTCAAACAGAGTGCGTGGAGCTGAACCTGTTTGGCTAAAAAACATAGAGCGGAGCTGAAAAACGTGGAGTGGAGCAGTCCCAAACACCCCCTAAATCTACATAGGAGATTATGTTTTTTTTTTAAAAAATAAATGTTCGGGTGGCACAATTAAAAAAAATGACTAGGAGGCTAACGGTTAACCTAGCTAGTATGCATAGTAAACCAGGGGATATCTAGTGCAAACTTTTGGTTTGGCGCTATATGCATATGAAAAATTCACAGAAAATGATTAACTAGTTGTGCATGGTAAACCATCCAAGATTAACTATGCATGGTGTATTGTTCATCGCACCCCACCCACACACACAAAAAGCTATATATATCGTGCACTGCAGGTCGATGAACATGTGTTGTTGCACAAGTGCAGTTTCACCGAACAGGAAGCTGCAAAATTGGTACGCACCAAACGGACCAAATATAATAAATGAGTTCTAAAAATTACGAAATTTGATGTGCAGTCTCCTGGAAAAATGTACTTAGCTGTGTAATTTTTTTTGGTAATTTTATCCATTGTGAATATTCACATATGTTGAACCATTATTGCTATCTTTTGTTTCTCGCTGTGTCATTCGCACAATTTTCACTCTATCTGTGTCGTCCCCCTCACGCATTGCATCGTCCGCACTAATGTCGTTATGTCCGTGCCGTCCTCCTCGCCCACTCCCTCATCTACACATTTGTCGGTGTTACCATACCATTCCCCTCGCCCGAAGTATTGCTCGCCGACAAGGAATCCTTAATTTGCGGGTGAGCGCACCGGATTCTCTTTTCGTTCAGCCATAAATACAAACTTCTCACAGTTCGTCATCCCTCATCTCAGTCGCTCATCGCAGAAGCTCATTCTCATGGTTATTGCTCAAAATTAAGAGTACGTAACTTATTATTTTAAGAACCCAATGCATAGCTTATTAAGGACGCGGCAGGAGGATGCAGCAGTGCTGATTGCTTCTCCTGGAAGGTAAGCAATTTTTTATCGCATGCTTTCGATATTATTACCATCGTCGTAGTTAATTAGTATTATTTAGTTAGTTATAATGTAGTTTGTATTTCGACATAAGCGGGTCGTAGTATTTTAGATATAGATTTTACTATTTTTGTGTACATACAGTACCCATAATTTGTTATTGTATGATAGTATGTAATTAAGCACTGCAGTGCAATTAGTTAGGGTTAACTAATGAGCCTACTGGACCATCACCGGCCACTGAGCAAACAGAACGGTCTCCATATCTTCTCTGAACCGAGACGCAACCTTCGGACAGGCTGACATACCCCACAGTACATGCTTGTGCTCAATAAAAGACAAGACTACGCACGGGGAGGCAGACGCGGCGAGAAGATAGCAGTGGCTCAAATGGGTGAGCCATATCGCATCGCGCGTGATGTGTTTTTTTGTACTATTACATATACTTCTACAAATATTTTATAATGTATGAACTGCAAAAGATGCCTGAGCATCGTTATTTTCATGATTAAATTAACATGGTACATTTAGAGTATATATTATTCTAAAAAAATACACAATTACTACAACTATGTCGGGAGGCTTCCCACAAAATTTCGTAAATTTGGAGCTTGTTTGCTATATGTAACAATTCGTACAAATATCAAAATCTTACAAATTTTTGGATAATATTCACAGCGGATAAAATTACAAAATAATTACGTAACTAAGTACGTTGTATCAGAAGGTTGCACATAAAATTTCATAAATTTTAGAGTTTATTTACTATATTTAAAATTCAAATAAATAGTAAGTAAAAAATAACTTAGGACATGTAATTAAATCGGCTAATTGGTCAGCTTAATCACTGCCGCCGCTTTGCCACAGGACGGCAGACCCTGCCATCTGGTGGTGGGACGACAGACTATATGCCGTCCGACCATGGGACGGTAGCGGCTACACGTCAGTTCACGGCGTTACCGACCGGCCACTGGACGGTAAAAACATATTTTGTCAATATGTTAGATATATAGCTATTTTTTTTAAATAGTTCCAATCAATGGCAAATATACTAGAAAATCAATCATCTCCGAGCGTATTTCCCTCCGGTTACTTCTTACTTGCCGTGGTCCCGTCAGGAGCTTGCCCACGTGGACGCGTAGGGACCGTGCGGCGACGTGAGCGGCGGAGCAGGGCGTCGCGTCAAGGTGCGCAGTGGCAGGCGGCTGTGAATAAAGGGCGAACCGTGGTCGAGGCCGCTAATTGGGGGCGCCTTCACCGTGGTTTTGCCTTCCAGAGTCTCTCACGAGGCGCCACCACCGTGTGCTCCAATGACACGTGGACCCACTCTCCCCGGGTCCTACCTGCCGGTGGTTGTAAACCGTGACTCAGCGCTGCTGGCTGGGCTGCGCGTCGCGCGGGAGCCCACCTCGTGCGGGCCAGCCGCCACTCCCCTACTGACAGGTGGACGCGTCTGGCATCCGGGCTGTGCGTGGAGGAATTAATGCGGCCGTTAGTGACAGTAGTGAGAGCAGAGGAGGCCTATGAATAATGCCACCCGGCTCGGCACTTGGCACGCATCGTTCTTTTCGCCTGGTCCGCTCGCCGCCTCACCCGCACGCCCCGCGCCACCACCACCGCAGCAGCGCAGCGCACCACCGAGCCGGCTGCGCTTCGGCTCCGACTCACCGGTGCGCGCATCGTTCTACCCACCCTTTCCATTCCCTTCGATTCTTCCTTTCGTCCGGTTGGGGGGATGGGTTGGTGGGGATCCATTCGCGTGGGGTGCGGTTCGGGTTGGTCCTGTTCGGGCTCGGGGGCCGCGGGATTTGGGATCAGGGGGGGTGATGTGACGGTGATTCGGTTCTTGATCCGAGGTTCGATTCGGGAGCGGAAGCGGAATTTCGAGGTGATTCTTGATTCTTTCCGTGGGATTTTTGGGGGGTTTATCCGGAGAGGAGGAGCCCTTCTGTTTGCGCGTGTTCTTGCTTTCTTGGGCGCTGCTTGTATTTTCTGTACGGGTTTTTACGGGAGATTTTGGTTCCTGTTTTCCTGCCGGAATCGGGGTTTGGTTCTGTTTCTGTTTGAGTTCTGCTCAGTTTGCTTGGGTTAATTGCTTATTGATCTGATTATCACTCACTTAAATGTTCTTGATTATTTTTAATTTGTCCTTTGTATGTTTGATTTTTTTGTGGGTCTTGCTTTCGTCAGAAGGATTTTTAGTGTTTCTTCTCTGCGTACGTGTAAATGTAAAAATTGTAAAGAAAAATTCCATGTGTAAAACCGCGTGTGTTTGCTCTGTTTTAGCCTTTCCTTCCCCACTCTGATGTTGCCACCATGATTGTTATAAAGTTATTATGGCAAGAAAAGTTGCTAAATAGATAGATGTTGCCACCAAATTCGATTTTCCAGATCGTTTGAGTCATCTTGCCCTGTTCTGTGACCTTGGCATAAGGATCCATTGATGGCTATTTTTTCTTTCTTTTCGTCGTTGAAATCCTTGTGCCCTGTTCTGTGACCTTGGCATAAGGATCCATTGATGGCTATTTTTTCTTTCTTCTCGTCGTTGAAATCCTTGTCTCTATATCTTTGTGCTGCGAAAGTTGTGTTATCTTTTGCACTTTTGTCAATCCAAGAATCCCTGAGGCAAGTACCTTGCTAATGATGGCGGTGAGCCCTTTTTTTGTGTTACCTGATAGCGTTCAATTTCCGAATTGTTAGCTCTGCATAGTGTTAATGTATACACAATTTTTCAACGAAGACAACTAATTGTTCCCAAAGGAAATGTGCACCAATTACTCCTGCGAGTCTGTTTGACCATAAAATAAGTGCAATTTTCAAGTTATTTTTCATAGAGAAACATAGTATTTAGGTCAATTTTGACATATAACATTGCAATATTGGATGTTAACTAGAGATGTCATGTGTTTCTTGTTATAGTTCCTGACTGAAATTGGGAATCTTTTTCCAGGACAATCATGTGTCCTCCTGTTCCTGTGCTAGCATTACTTAACATCAATATTGGTGATTCTTGGAGCGATGAGGAGCTTGTTCGATTCTTGGCGGAGAGGAAAGCCAGGGACCCCCTGCCGCAGAACGTACTGGTGGGCATGAACTTGGATCTCATTGATCCACGGGGCTCCCCTGGTTAGTATGCAGTCAGTGCCCGCAATAATAATTACGTTATGTTTCTGGTGTTCTAGTTACTCATGCATTCTGAATTCATGATGTTTTTCACCAAGGTTATGATTATGTTGTATTTGTGGTCTAATTTTCTTAATACAGTTGTTATAGACCCTGAAGATTGCCCTGATGTGTAGTGTAGTGTACTGTACTGTATGATTGGGCAGTATGAAAATAGTGCTACATAAATCTGTAATACGACAACAATCTACATAAATCTGTAATACGACAACGATTTTAATTCCAAACTGATAACTGTTCGGGAAAGAGGTTATGGCTGCATAGAATTATGGTTAAGAAGCATAGAACTGAACATTTTATGGTTAAGCAGGATAAAGTAGTTTACTCAAAACGTGAACGAAGTGCCTGAGCCTCTGAGGAAATACAAAGTGTTTGAGTGCACACATACACACATAGTGCACACATATAGTGCTCGGAGATTACAGTGGGATGTTATATGAAATCCTTGGCACTGATTGACCTGTTTGTCAATTTTACTTGCAACTTGTACACCAACTGCTCGACTGCTTTCACTGGGGGTGTGTGATTAACTGATTACTCTCTTCTGTGATTAAATAAATCTGTTTAATGCATTGGTGTCTCGCTTGGCTGGAATTTTTGAACTCTGCTATCCTTATCAAAGCATGCAATTCTCCAAAGACATATTTTGCCAGCTAATTCTATGTTTCATAGGTGTGTACAATCACTGCATACTGGTGGTAATTGTCTGCCCAATCTGTCTTAAGTTGCAATCAACCCCCTAAATTATTGTTTAATACAACCAGACTACGTGCTAAGATACACTTTTAATTCGTTTTCTACATTAAATGTACACCCATGTTTCTGTATTATGTCTATACTGTGTTGATGTATATAGCCAATCTCACATTATAATATATTACTGGAGCTCGGATGCATGGTACCCTAATAAGTCTGCTAAATTCACGTTGGAATAACTTTCTTGTATATTAACTTATTTTTACGGCACGATTTTAATTTTCTAGCATGTAGTTTAAGGATTTCAATGCAAATTTTGTGATATTTAGGGACTAGAGGTATGGTTTTCCCAATTTGACATAGCAGAACTGCAGAAGTCCATGCTTTTGGTTTGTAATCTTTGCTAATTATGACAATGGATTTGCTGGCAAAATACCTGACAAAGACAACTCATCTTACAGGAAACATATGGTACATGAACTGGTCAGATGACCAACAGCCCTGTGACAATGGTGAAAATGCTATTAGAAAAGCAAAAAATGGATACTGGAAGTCTGTGGATGCTCTCAGAATTCCAACAAGTACATCTATTGTGGGTGTGAAAATTTGTCTGGAGTTTTATGAAGGCCAAGCACCATCTGGTAAGAGAACTGGGTGGGTAATGCATGAATATCAGGTAGAACAGAATCATGAAGCTAATGTACCACAGGTAAGCCTAGTCATTTAGTGCATATCCTGTTAGCTTTTTCCTTGGTTGATGGTTGATGTCTTTTGTATTTCTGACAGGACTACAAGTCTTTGTGTACAGTATTCTTGCAGGGAGACAAAAAGTTAAATGCTGAAGGTCAACAGATATCTCTGAATGCAAATGCTCCTGATGATCGCTTGGAATCTTACCTTCAATATATTGCTGGAATAGAAGAGCAAAATGCTGCACTGAACTCCCAGGTTTGCATATTTTTTTTCTTGTACAAGACATCCCTTAGTTAGCAATACCCCTGAAACTTGTAGTTTTGCTCATCTTTTTCTCCTCATTTTGGTGTAATTTATGGTTTTTAAATCTTTTATTTTACAGAAATATGGTTTTGAAATCTATGCTGGTCTGTCATTTAAAATTGGGAAATAGCTCCCCAGGTTCCTGTTTTAGTAATTCTCCTTTTTATTTGAGGATATGTATTTCAGATGTTTGGAGTCCTTCAAAAACCATATAAAAACATGTAGTTTATCAGGTCATGCTACTTTGTTTGTCACTGCTTATTATTTTTTCCTGCACTATAAACATCGATGATATGATCAGTTATGGGGGTTTTACTTGTAATCTTAATGAATCTTCAATTTACATATGCCAGATTGTAGCTTCAAACCAGCAAAATTTCTCTTCCAGCAACGGACAGGATGAACAAAATACTAATGCTGCAGATGCTATAGCTTTTCATCATGCTCTTGCTAATGAGGCCTACATAGAAATGAATGACCTATTAAGCTCAGAAGCCTCTGCATCCACTTCAGAATGCTCAAGTACACAGTCTAGGATTTTTGAAGAGTACTTTGATTCTGATGCATTCTTGAGGGACATTTCGAATGACCGTAACACAACTGATGAAGAACATAAAGACTGCAAGTTTAGCATAGCTGCTCCTACTATATCGGATCATGTGGTTATCAGTCCGGCAGAACAAGGTAAGATAATCCTTCTCTTGTTTTGAATTTAAGAATTTAAGAAGTTGCTACAGATCCTTGTATGGTTTGTTCTAGAAACTTGAGTGTGTAGCCATATGAAGAACCATTTGGAAACTTGGAACCATGTAACTTTGCAACTAAGAAGTCCACTGTAATAGACCCCACCCAACTAACAACCCTATGAAACTTTGAACAAAGCTAATTTCACAATTGCATCTAGCCCATTGTGACATAGTTCTTTTTCCAGATTGTCAGTTCATCATTGATATTAGTAAATTCTTGATTAAGGTGCCTTTAAACAGTATTATTCAGTATAAAATTAAGGTGTACATGCACAATCATTTACTCTCGTCTAGGCAGTTACATGACTGATGTGCTGAAAATGTAAGAAGAGGCAGAGGTTGACTAAGACTAACGTGGGAGAAGTAGTTAAAAGAGACTTGAGGGATTGAAATGTATCTAAAGAATTAGCTTTGGATAGGGGGTGCTTGGAAGTTAGCGATCCACGTACCAGAACTATAAAAAAGTTTAGGGGCTATTTTAGGCTATCGGCTCAAATGGTAGGATATACAGCTTAGGATTTAGCATTGTAGGTTTTATTTCAAGGGGCTCGTCTCTTTGACCTTGAGGAGATTTCATTTCTAGTCTACCCTAACTTGTTTGGGACAAAAAGATTTGTTGTTTTTGTTGTAGACAGTTACACGACTACTTCATTAACTCCTCACCTTCCTCAATTTCTTTTATCCATCTTGTTTGTACCATAGTTTGCCAATAGGCTTTGGAATAAGCCATTTTACACCTCGAAATTTTCTATAAAGTCCATTTAAAACCCTGAACTATAAAACAAGGTATTTAACACCTCAAATTTACAAAACCGGGTCAAGACCCTAAGGCGGTTTTAGAGAGCTGTTTTGCTGAAGGTGATACAAGTCCATATTGGCAGCCATGTCATCGATTTGTGCTGATGCTGATCCAAATGAGAGAAGGGATGATGACGAGAAGAAGAAAAAGAATGTATATATAGAGAAAAGGAATGAGAAAGAGGTTGACGATGTGGATGGCAACACCCTTAAATTGGATACTCATTACTAGAACTCGATGATGTGGCTGCCAGTATGACGAGAACCATCTTGAGTGGGATCCATATCATCAAAACCGCCCTCCAAAATTGCCTTAGTGTGTAAATTGACCTGATTTTATAAGGTTTTTTTGGGGGTGTGTTAAATATCCGGTTTTATAGTTGATGGTGTTAAATAGACTTTCCAGAAAGTTCCAGGGTGTAGAATGGACTTATTCCATAGGCTTTAGGCTGAAGTTTGTATCTTTGTACTTGCAGGGTTAGTTCACAACCATGGTAACAATGCCACAGTGTGTGTAACTTCACTGGAAAAATCAGTGCCAGATGGTGAAAGGGATCAACAATCAAATGAGGAGTGTCCGCAGCACAATCCTTCCCCAAGCAGTCATGCGAAACGAAGCCGTTCAAATAGTTCTAATAGCTCACAGGGCAGCACCAAATCTCCCCAGAGGGATCGATCTATCGGTAAATTTGGAAAGTTAGGAAAGAAGTGCTGCTGCTTTGGATCATTCTAGTCCAGTGCATAGCATTTCCTCTATTTTGTACAGGATGAAACATAGGGAGGTCAAGTTTTCCTCTTGATCGTTTTAAGCACATCATATTATGGCATACTATTGGGACATTGGCCGATTGCCTCAAAAGACTGTTGCTGGATCTTCTGACAGAACTTCAAAGAAGAAGAAAGCAAGTTTTGGAGAAACAGGGAACAACACTTCACAACCTGTGGAAATTTTCCATTTTCGTTGTTCATATAGTGAAGAATATCATGACACTGATGATTCTGTCAAATTGAGATGAGCTATTCAATATCATTTTTGATTGATAGTGTCAGTTCTTGATCGATTCTCATTGTAGTTTAGTGAAATGAGATTATATGTGCTTTCTGGTTTTCACCAGGTCCTCTCATTTGTAAATCTCACTTATACATTTTTGTATGATAAAATTTCACCTTTGACCAATAATCAGCTATCCTATGTGCTGATGAAAGCTAGCTTATGTGTGAATCATGCTATGTAATTTGTGAAGCAATTCTCTGTGTAGCCTGTTGTTCAAAATAACTAGGATGGAATATAAACTGAGTTGCAGACCTGTTAGCACTTTACTCTGATCTGTTTCATCAGGAGTACTCTGATCTCACTTATAAATTGTTTGACGTAAGCCATCTGAACTCCTTGTAAAGTTCTCTCTGTTCTGCTGTGTATTTGCTCGCTCATTGGGTGTCCTATATTATTAGGGAGTAAGATGCTTGCACGCCATGGTTATTACGGCGGTGCGGCGAGGCGCGGCGCCTCACCACCTTCACACAACAATATCGCTTATGGCGCGCGGCGTGGTGACGCCATACACACAAGTAGCCACAAAAATATTGGATTTCCGGAGGGTTTAAACAGAAGAAATATAAAGTAAGAAGGACTTTATTGTAATTTCAGAAAATAGGAGGACTAAATTGTAAAATATCAAACCCTAAATCAGATAATCGGCGTGCGTGGCGGCGGCGCACGCACGCCCCGCCGCCTCGGCCGCCTCCTCTCGCCCGCTCGCTCGGCCGCCTCTCTCCTCGCCGCTCGGCGCCTCCTCCTCTCTCCTCTCTCTCCTTCCCCATCTCTCCGCCTCCTCGGCACTGGGCCGAGCCGAGCCGCCTCGCCGACGGCGCTCCTCTTCCGCCGCCACTATCCACCGCCCCAGCGGCGCCGAGGAGGCGGCGAGACTTCGTCGCCGTGCTGGCAAGAGCGGCGCGACCGCGGATCCGGCTGCGGCGTGGCGGAGGCGATGGATCGGCGGCGGCGGCACGGATCCGGCTGCGGCGGCGCGATCCGGCTGCGGCGCCGGTGAATCCGGCTCTGGCGGCAGCGGAGGCGATAGATCTGGCGGCGGCGGCGGATCCGGCCGCGGCGACGGCGGATACAGCGCACCTCCATGTCGTCCGGACGACATGGAGCCTCCGGTCCGCCACGACGATATGGCGACGAGATATCGCCGATATCTCGACGCCATAACAACCTTGTTGCACGCAAAAGATATTCTTATTGTTTCAAATCACAACCATATTTGGATGTTCAGTTCCAGTTGAATTACTTAATAATATCTAGAAAATTACTTGAGGGTTAAGAACAGAACGTATAATCCGATCATTCATGTCTTGTACAACCGCATCACTGCTCAATTACTTGAGAACATCTAGAAAAAGGGAGTGCTTGAGAAAAAACTTTTCGGATCAAGTTCCTACTGATATTAAGTTGTTGCTTCATACATCGTCTATGACATGTCCAGTTGAAAACTTGAAAATACTACACATTTATTTCTTTTTCTGATCTTTGTACATTTGCATCAGGAACTCAACTATTTTAAGCACGTGTTGCCAATCACGTTGGACATTAAAAAAAATGAGAACACAATACTTCTGGAAGACTGGAACTATGCATCTTTTTAGTTAAGGTAGCCAGTGCAGTCTTCCAGTTCCACAATAACAAACACATCACCACATTCAAACGATGACTCCAGTACTCAGCTCAATGGCTAATGATCACACATCATGTAATAACAGGATATCAAGAACTTAATGTACTAATTGCAACTATCACAAAAATGCCCTCAACATCTGGAACAAACTGTAGATTATAGGATGCAGTAGTTTCAAGAGAGAGAGGGCACAACTAAAAGATTTTGAAGTCCTATTGAAGTTTTGAGGCTAACATTGTTTCAGATATCAGACTTATGAAAATGCTATCACCATTTTATCTAAAAATGGTGCTACAACCAAAATTGAGAAAGTATCTCTTAAATTTCATCAGAAGGGTAGCATTTTTCAGCAGGGTTCTGACTAAGGAGATGTCATAAGCTATGAACCCACAAAACATAATAAACTGCTGCTTGGAATCTCTGTATCTGACAAAGCATTCAGTTCATGGCTGCTATCAGCCACTGAAGTCATTTGATTCCTCCTAACTGCACTGACGCCATAACTGAACTAACTGCTAGGTTTGAAATTGATAACCACATGGAGATTGCGTCACAAATTTGCAAATATTACTGTGTAGGTTGGTTACTTGGTTTCCCCATTGCCTTCCCAAACTGACCAAAGCTTGCCAAAAGCAATTTGTAATCTGGCAATGCTCGAAAAAAAAATGCATGACATAATGGCAAGCACAAAAGAAAGCATGGTACGCTGATATCAGACTCCCGAACTTTCCACAAGATTGAAACAAACATAACATGGACTGCACAATCATCATTTGTTCTAAGTTGGCGTTGATACATTATTGATTTGGAAATTATAGCAATCGCTAGTAGGATTGCTAACTCCCTGCCTAGATTGATGATGATGAATCTCAAATTGGGCCTGGTACTTCCACAAATAAGAGAATCTATTTGTAAATTCATTCAAAGTAGAGTTTGAATGACCGAAATATGTGCAGAAAATTTCACCATGAATCAAATAATAGTTGACATCAATTTTGCTTGCTCCAAAATTTCCACAAGGTGCACCTCATATATACATCACATCAGCAAAATTCATAACAAACATATAAATGGAGTCACAACTCACAACCATCTCTGAACAATACCTTGCAATCTCGCATTGTTCATAAGTTTCACTTAGGATGATCGATGATCCTTCGCAGCACGACGGTCCTCGCGCGGCGGATGTCCCGGCTACACCGGTCCGCCTGCTTCCCCAGGTCATCCACGTTCTTCATGAACACCTCCAGCTTCTTCTTCACCTCCTCCACCTCCCCGTCCTCCGCAGCGCCGTGTCGAAGGTCCGCAGCTCTGAGTCCGCGCAGCAAGCCGCCTCGTAGGACCCTGGATCCTCCTCCTCCACCTCCCCGTCCTCCGCCGCCGCCGCCTTGGTGCTCGCCAGCAGCCGCGGCCTCACAATGCCACCGCCGTGATTGTTCTCCATTGCCGGCGAAACCAAGAACAAAGGAGCAGACGCTGAATGGCTTGTACGCATTAGGAAGGAAGGAGCTGGGAAGAAGGTGGGCGGCAATGGCGACGCGCGGAACTAATCGTAGGAAGCATTAATGCTTTTTTTCTAAAAAAAACTCGACTTGCGGGGGAAGAAATCCCCCGGGCATTGCTTAAGAAGAAAGTCTTCTCACGCAGATCGAGAAAACCTCTGAACCCCTGCTCCACCCTTACACAGCGGCACCATCGCCCGACCTTTGTGAGACGACCGGCGGATCCTTTGGATCAACGCCTTGGCGGGTCCTTAGACCTGTGCTTTGGTGTGGTAGCAGGTGAGGGGATTTTTTTCCCCTAAACCTGAAATTCACTCCCACGAGGAGTCAACCCAGGACCTGGGGGGTGCTACTGAGGCGCTCTAACCACCAGGCTAGAGGCCCTTTCGCTGCTTTTTTCTCCCTTCTCCCTTCGGGGAGGAGCCTACGTGTGTGTGACTGTGAAGGGGGATTGGATCATATACCCTCCCCTTAGAGCATCTCCATCCGGTTCTTTATCCTGCTCTTCATTGTATATTTAGCTAGTATAACCTAAAAAATAGACTCCAACCCATCTTTTATCCCCCTCTTCAATTTTACCCGCTGGCTTTTTCCTTTCGGAGGCTAGCTATCGAAGGCGAGCGGGTGCTCGCTCGCCATCGCGATTTCGCGCGGCTTCCCTCCCCATCCCGCGCCCTCGAATCTCCTTCCCGCGCGGCTTCCCCTCGCCTCGCGCGGCGTCCCTTCGCCCCGCGCGGCTTCCTCCCACCTCCCGCGACTTCCCTCGCCGCGCGCTTCCCTCGCCCGCGCCTCGAATCTCCTTCCGCGCGCTTCCTCGCCTCGTGCCGCTTCCTCCCACCTCCGCGACTTCCTCCTCTCGCGACGCGTCGCGCGCCGCGCGCGCCCTCCCATCGGTCCACCGCAGCCACCGCCCTCGCCGGCGCCGCCCTCCCCGCCGCCTCCCACTAGTCCGCCGCGCCACCACCGCCTCGCCGCCCTCCCACTGGTTCGACGCGCGCCACCGCCTCGCCCCCCTCTCGCCGCCTCCCACTAGTCCGCCGCGCCGCCTCTCGCCGGCCTCCCGACCTCTTATCCGATTCGTGAAGCGATTCTGCTGTGTGCGGTGGATTGGTTCCTCTTGGTGTAGGATGCTTGTATTTGCTAAATGTTGGGTATGTTAAACATTTTGATGATTGCTTGTGTTGGTTTCTTGCATGGTCAATTATTGACATCCTTTGCAAATGTTGTGGTTTATTGCATGGTTTACTAATGGTTCGATTAATTCTTGCAAGTGATCGAGAAAGACTGCTCTGCCGCTACTACAAACAAGAGGCCTAGGTTAGTTCTACTTCCACCACTACCGCACTACTTGGGATGCTCTAATTTCCTTGTAAAGCTGTTAGCTTGATCTGGAGTTTGTGATTGAAAGAGTAGCATAGTAGTTCATGTTCATGAATTAATCAAGCGTAATGGGATTATGGGCTATGGGACAAGCAAATACTCGAGAAACAGAAATAGCTTCTCATACTTGAAATTACCTTTTAATAATCTGCAAAATTTTCCATTATACTTTCGCATCAAACTGATACAAAAACGGAGCACACAACTCTAGGGTCTGGAGCAAGCATTCATCAAGATGGATCTGAGGCTTCTCGTCTCGGTCACGACACACTCACGGTCAAACAGAGCAGAGACCATCGCGACGCCTTTGAGATTGGGGAGACCAAGCTCCATCACCGAACCTGCATTTGTGGCATTGATGCCGCCAATGGCAACAACAGGCAACTTCGAAGCCAAGCAAACGGTCTTCAAGCCCTCAAACCCCAAGGCAATGTCCATGCGATCGTTGATCAGCAATGGCACTCCACTGGGCTTGCAAATTTCCATGCAAGCCTTGGCGGCTTCCAAAAACTCTCTTGTTTCAGCATCTTTTTCTCTGAACAATACAGAACTGTAGTTGTTTTGACAAATAGACCTGAATTGGACGATGGTAGCACCTCCTTCAATGGCAGCTTTACGGCATCTTTTATTGAGCGACCCACTTCTTGTTCATCCTGCAGTCATCACTTCGCATACGGGAAGAGGTGATCTGATTGAACCTTGGTTGTGACCCCATATTGTACGGAGGACACTTGAGCCTGAAAAGGTGGTCGAAAGGGTCTTGAGGTCCATTTCCAATGAAAAGATCTTTACTGTGATGAAGAGCAGACTCCACAAAGTTCTTTGCAGCCTGCAGAGTCCACATATGTGACAAAACACACACACACTATGCAGAGTTTATCCCATAATTTTTTTTAACTTTGTACTTGATAAGATTCCTATAGTTCTTTTTAAACTGGTTCCTTGTGATGTGTGAGGTTCCTGCTGTAAACTATAGATTTTTTAATTTACTGTGTATCATAAACTGTCAAGTTTGTTCATACATTTTAACACTACAATGTTTGATTGATTACGAGTTTTTGCCATGGAAGGTTATATGCACATCCCGAGGGGATAATCTTGATGGCGTAAAAAAATTTGGGATGATCCATTTATATGCCCCCGAGGAACAAACTTGTGCAAGTTGCACAAGGTTCTCGACCTACGGAGGCAATGATGAATATTCTCAACATACCAAAAGCGCAGCAAGAAGAGGACTAAGAATTTTACGCGATGAAGATGAGAAGTCGATCGATGCATGGCTAAATGTGGGTCTTGATCCGATTGAAAGCAATAACCAATCGATGTCAAGGTATTGGCGAGAGAATGCATCTTGCCTTCCATGAGCACAAAGATTTTGAATCGGACCGTTCGAGACATCTCTTATGAACCGGTCAATTATCAATGCGAATGTTAGCCGTTTCGTGGGGTTTATGCTCGGGTAGTGCGCAGAAGCAAAGTGGATTAACGGAGCAAGATAAGGTATTGTTTTGTCCTCCCATCAATTTGGTTGCTTTACTGTTTCTCCAATAATCCTTTCTGTTGGTTGATATTTTCGGATAGATCATGCAAAGGCACTATACAAGAACGGTCACCCAAAGAAGCAATCTTTCGTGATGGACCATTCTTTGGAAGAAACTACGTCATGAGCGAGTGGATTCAAAGGACGAATAAGTCCCGAATGAAACAACAAGAGAACAGGCACCAAGTGGTGCTAGTCCCTTAAAGCGTAGTCCTGGAAGCAATGAAAAGGCACCTAATGAAGCAATGACAAGGCCTCCGGTGAAGCAAGAGAAGGAGCGACAACGTCGAGGAAAAGACCTTATGGTGATGGAGAGAACCACTTGAAGGAGGTGATGAGCGATTTACGGATCAAAAAGAAGGAGACGAAGATTTGAGGGAGTTGCGGAAGAAGGAGCGCAATGACGAGAGGCTACGGCTTGAACGCGAAAGGCTCGAATCTGCAGCGGAAGGACGTGGAGATGAAGCAAAGGATTGAAGGCGAAAGAATAATAAACATTGATATTAGTACAATGAGTCGGATCGTGACAGCAGCTTTACAAGATGTTAAAGGATGAGATATTTACTCGTCGGTTTAGCGTCATCGACAAGCTAGTTGTGTCCATGAATACTTTACAAGTTTTACATGAAGTTAATGTTTGTTCTCTCTGGTTTGTAAACATTTAAACTTAAGCACTTTGCGATTGTGATGCAACACTTATCTTGCTTCTGTATGGCAACTTATCTTGCTTTGCAGGTATTTGTGTTTTCAGGCTGTTGTATACTCTATTGCTTATGCACTTTGATGTTTGTCAATTAACACACCTGGGAGCTTTAATTTCTGATCAAGCATATGTGCGCAAAGCTATGAAAGCCTCTGTGTGATTTGTTGATTGGCGGCGCAACCTCACGTATAAAATACCTGGGCAGCAGCTGGGCCACCAAAACAATTGGCCCGATTCAACAAAGGAAGGCCCAAAATAATTCAGCCCACAAATTTAAACCATTTAAAGAGGGAGAATAGCTAGGCCATTGGAATGAATACTCAAATAGAGAGATGCAAATAATAGCTAGCCTCTTCATCCTAGGAAATAAAGAGGGAGAAATGACTAGTGGGATGGAGATGCTCTTAGTTGGGAAATTCAGGATTTACCCTCCCACCTCAATGACATGTGGGGTCATCATAAGTCACTGACGCGTGGGCCAGGAGGGTAAATCCTGAATTTCCATCTAAGGGGAGGGTATATGATCAATAATTCCGACTGTGAATGCGTGCGCGTGCTCGTTTCTATCTCCTCCTGTCCACATTTTTTTTGGTTTGGCAGACGCTGACATGGATGATATATACCACTTTAGATTTAAAAACTCGTTTAAAAAATTTGTTTTAAAAGACAAACCAGTTTTGATATTTGGTTTTTTGACTTTCGAAGAAACCAAAAGCTAAAAAATAGAACTCTTAGCTTATAGTTTATGATTTCTCCCTAATAAATAAATATGATGGTTTCTATATCATTTTTTTGAAATGGCTTATCGAGACAGCTTTTTAAAATTGACTTAGCAGCTTATCGACATTTAGTTCATTCACATAGGCACTCGTTCTAGGGACAAAAATCACCTACCATGGTCATAAAACATGAACTGCAGTCGAAAAAACATACATAATTTAAGTACCAAGAACCGACATACAAGGTATATAACACCTTTTCGGCTTCACTTTTGACTTTTCTATAGTAAATAAAAATTTTAAATTATCTAGCTTTCAAATAAAGTGCCTTTTTAAGACGGTGTCTATCAATTGATTATAGTAGACACCGTAGTAACTTCATTTATATCAACCAAAATCACATACGAGTCTCTCTTTATACGACTTCTCTATAAATTATTACTATTTATTTGCCATAACAAAAAATTATAAGTCACAGTAAAAAAAGATTAGTCCCATAACATGAGCCTACATGCAAGGCATAACATCATGGTATGCATGGGATCTAACTTCTAAGAGTAAGTACAATAATGATCTTATAGCCAAGCTAGTCAGCATTTTTGTTGATGTGGAGGAGAGAAGAGAGGAGAGAGATGAGAGCTTGGCAATACATTTCCATAGTTTAATAGTACTGAGATAGTCTTGCTACCTCCAATACATTTCCATGTCATCAAAGATAATGATGCATCAACTCATACAATAAGTCAAGCTATAAGTTGTCTCCACAAGAGCTCTCAATCATTTAATACATACATGGGTATTGATAATTTAATACATGCATGGGTATAGCAATTAGTTCTATGGGTACATGCATGGATAATGCATCTTTTCTGTGCTATAGCCTTGACTCTTGCATGGGAGTCGGCTTGGCTCTCTCTCCTTTTCTCTCCCCTCCACATAGGACTATGCTGACATGGATTCCCTTGTAGCTAGCACAGTCAGCCTTATTAAACTTGCTCTCATGCAAGCAACAAGCTGGGCACATGAGCCTATGCACTGGTGGGCCTAGATAATAAATGTATGTGAAGAGGAATAGGAAAGAGAATGTGAGACATGATACCACATAATAATAAAAAATCTTTTGTAGACAAATAAAAGATAAATTATTGTATAACTTGGCTCTTATAACTTGACTTATAGCCAAACACTTGGCTCTATTATTGGACTTGCTCTAAGCTATGTGTACGGGACGTGGACATGCGTGTAAAAAACAAGAGGATTCACCATACATAGTGGTTTCTTAGACGTATTTTGCGCTCAGTTGTCTGCACGCAGAGCCAGCACATTGGGGGTCAACGAGTCCCGCTTCTGCCCTGCTTAGTTGGGGAAGAAGGGCAAGCTAGAGAGAGAAGGGAAGAACTAGACTGGCTCTTCATTGCAGTCAGTGTTAGAAGTCACAAACAAAATCGATAATGAACTAAGACGCTAAGCTAGATTATCATAAATATAATATTTTATTTTTGTTCAATTCAAATTTACATATATGAATAGACGAGAAACAAAGCAAAAAAAAGAGAAAAAATACAATAAAAATATCTCAGTAATAGAAAGCGCATATAGTAGTGGCACACTTATTCAGCAGCATGTAATAGATTTTCTCTTTTTCTATTCTCCATATGCGTTGTGGACACTTGACACCAAGTTGATGCAGTTCCCATTCTTCTTTCTGTGTAACAAGATTTCACAGAAAGAAGTGACATATCTGAAAAGCACAACAATCAGTAAAAAGAACGCTTCATGCATAGCCGCGGAAATACGTGTTTGCACATCAATGGTAGCAACAACCAAAGGCCAGAGTCGGCACTGCACGTGCTCGCGATGCCAAGCTACTCGACAAACCGAGCACTTTCTCATGTTGCCGGAGGCGAAACAATGGTCACAGCTCGATGCAACCGAAATCTTCTTAGGTGTAGAAGCGTAAGGTTCTTGGCAAACAATGACTTCCCCCGCAAAAACATGTCAGAATCCCATCACCACCGTGGAAAGCGGAGCAAACGAGCTTAAGCATACACCAGCACTGCAGATCCATCGCGCTAAGCTCAACCCAAGGACGAGTACCAACGCAGCAATGTGTTGGAATTAATACGGGCTAGGCCCACTTTTAATTCTAATTAATTCCTAGAAATCCCAAAGACCCATGTGCATGTGCTAAAACTGTTTAGTCCCATATGAAGAGTTGAATGAGAGTTACACCACTTTAAAAGGTGGAACGTGGTAACCACCTTGTGGAATTGGAGAGAGCCAATACACGCGCGTGCGCTCGCTCGCTCGCGCGGGTGCGGGCGCGTTTTTCTTTATCTATTCGAAAATTGAAATGCACTGACTCGCAGTAAATAGTATTAACGAATGACTAGTGAATTATGGCTGCGGTTACTCTGGCCTCTTTGTTTTTGCTGTTACAAAAGAACAGAGCATAAAAAGGCTCTCTACTCCATATCTACTCCATACGAAAAAAGAAGAAGAAAGAACAGTATTCTGGTTATGGTTTTGTGACTGTCTCTGGCAATCCCCATCCTGGTGAGGCGCGTGTACGATCACACCGGGACAGCAGGCCTCCGGAACCTCGTCCTCGAAGGCTTGCACAAGCGAGGACGAATAAGGTTTTTCGGGAGCGTTCGCGCGACTGCTGGCTGCTTCCCCGTCATTCGATTCTCCGCTACACCTACATCAATTGCATGACTACTATCACAACGCCATGACGAACAACGATCTAGCCAACACCCCCTCGCTACTCTGCTACTTCTTCCATTTATTCATTGGGTATGTTTATTCTGCACTTATATGTTGGTTAATATTATTACCTGTTGTTAATTTCAACACTGAGATAGATATACTAGTGTGTGTCCTTCTGGATTTTAGTATGTCTATAGTGTTCCTGTTTACTTACTATGCGCATATGATTAGAGTAATTTTTATGATTTATCTATCAAATTTCTGGATCAAAGTATGTCGAAAAATGCTCATATACTCAACAATCCAAAAACCTTATTCTAGGCATTTTTCATCAACTGGCTTTGCTGCTGCGCTAAAACCCACCGAATTCGATGGTGTGAATTACAAGAGGTGGCGCACCAAGATGGTGGTTTGGCTAACTGCCATGAACGTTTTTCATGTGGCAAGTGGCAAGCCTGAAGGAATACTTACTCCTGAACAGGAGCAAGCGTTCGAGGCTGCTGATAACCTTTTTAAAGGTGCCGTGATTAGCGTTCTTGGTGAGAAGTTAGTTGATGCATACATGGTGATTAAAACTGGGAAGAGATGTGGGATGCACTCGAGGTCAAGTTTGGGGTTTCGGATGCAGGTAGTGAATTGTATCTCATGGAGCAATATCATGACTATAGAATGGCTAATGGTTGTTCTATAGTTGAGCAGGCTCATGAGATACAATCCATGGCCAAAGAACTTGAGCACTTCAAATGTGTGTTACCGGATAAGTTTGTCGCGGGAGGCATTATTGCCAAGCTTCCTCCTTCTTGGAGGAATTTTGCTACTTCTCTGAAACATAAGAGACAAGAGTTTTCTGTTGAAAATCTCATTGGGTCTCTTGATGTTGAAGAGAAGGCGAGAGCCAAAGATACACACACCAGAGGTAATGAGGGACATTCTAGTGCCAATGTGGTGCAGAAGAAGAATGGCCAAGCTCAAAAGTTCAAAGGCAAGAACAAGACTGCACAAACAACTAGCTTCAAGAAGAAGAAGAACATAAAGGATAACCCTTGCTTTGTGTGTGGCGAACCTCATCATTGGGCTAAGGAGTGTAGCCAACGCAAGGGTGGAAAGAATCAGCAAGGGCAGAATTCCAAGTCTGCTAATGTTGTTGTTGGTACTACAGAGACGGGAACATCAGGGTATGGTAATTTACCTACTGTTCTGTCCGTATGTCAATCTACAGACTGGTGGATAGACACTGGTGCTAATATACATGTATGTGCTGATAGTTCATTGTTCTCTTCTTACTAGGTCACACGAGATTCAGCCGTTCTAATGGGGAACGGGTCACATGCCTCTGTTCATGGTGTTGGTACGGTCGATCTGAAGTTTACTTCGGAGAAGATTGGGCAACTGAAGAACGTGCATTATGTGCCATCTATCAATAAGAATCTTGTCAGCGGATCTCTTCTGTGTAGAGATGGCTTTAGACTGGTATTTGAGTCCAATAAATCTGTAGTGTCCAAGTGTGGACAATTTGTTGGTAAAGGCTATGTGTGCGGAGGCTTGTTCCGCCTATCTCTTTCAGATTTGTGTAATAATGTTGTGAATCATGCTTGCAGTGGTAATGAGACTACTATTTGGCATTCACGACTTTGTCACATAAATTTTGGTTGCATGACACGTTGCTGATTTGAAATTAATCCCAAATTCACCCTTGCCAAGGGTTCTAAATGTCAAGTTTGTGTGCAATCAGCGACCTCGCAAGCCTCATAAGGTGCGGAGGTAAAAGCTTGTCACTATTAGAACTTATACATTCAGATCTATGTGAGATGAATGGTGTGTTGACAAAAGGTGGTAATAGATATTTCATGACTTTGATTGATGACTCCACTAGGTTTTGCTATGTGTATCTTTTGAAAACTAAAGATGAAGCTCTTCACTACTTTAAAATCTATAAGGCAGAAGCTGAGAACCAACTTGAAAAGAAAATCAAAAGGGTTAGGTCTGGTCGTGGCGGCGAGTATTTTTCTAATGAGTTCAATTTATTCTGTGAGAAACATGGTATAATCCATGAGAGGACGCCTCCCTATTCACCTCAGTCAAACGGGGTTGCTGAAAGAAAGAATCGCATTCTAACTGATTTGGTTAACGCCATGTTAGAAATAGCGAGTCTTTCCAAAGCATAGTGGGGGGAGGCTATATTGACTTCATGTCATGTCCTAAATAGGATTCCCACAAAGAATAAAGAGATAACCCCATTTGAACAATGGGAGAAGAAAAGACTATCACTTTCATACTTGCGCACTTGGGGCTGTTTGGCGAAAGTCAGTGTGCCGATTTCCAAAAAGCATAAGCTTGGACCAAAAACCGTAGATTGCGTCTTTCTAGGCTATGCTAACCATAGCGTTGGATATAGATTTCTAGTGGTGAAATCTGGAGTACCTGACACGCATGTCGGTACAATTTTGGAGTCCAGAGATGCTACATTCTTTGAAGATATTTTTCCGATGAAAGATATGCCTAGTTCATCAAGTCAGGAGCCTGATACAACTCCTGAACCTGCCATTTCAATGGAATTTTTTGAACAAATACCTGAGCAAATTCCTGAGGAGAAAGACAATGAAACTCTGAGGAAGAGTAAAAGACAAAAGACTGCAAAGTCTTTTGGTCCTAATTTCATTGTGTATCTTGTGGATGATATTCCAAGTACCATTTCTGAAGCATATGCTTCTCCAGATGCGGAATCTTTGGAAGTAAGCGATCAAGTAGTGAAATGGATTCCATTATCTCTAATGGAACTTGGGAGATCACTGAGCGTCCTTATGGTTGTAAACCTGTAGGATGTAAGTGGGTGTTCAAAAAGAAGCTTATGCCTGATGGTACTATCGAGAAGTACAAGGCACGGCTTGTGGCCAAGGGTTATACCCAAAAGGAAGGCGAATATTTCTTTGATACTTATTCACCTGTGGCCATGTTGACCACTATTCGAGTACTACTATCTCTGGCTGCCTCACACAATCTTATCGTCCATCAGATGGACGTTAAGACGGCTTTCCTAAATGGAGAGTTGGACGAGGAAATTTACATGGAACAGCCAGATGGATTTGTAGTAGATGGTCAAAAAGGAAAGGTGTGCAAGTTGTTGAAATCTTTGTATGGTCTTAAACAAGCACCTAAGCAGTGGCATGAAAAGTTCGACAAGACTTTAACATCTGCAGGCTTTATTGTGAATGAAGCTGACAAATGTGTGTATTATCGCCATGGTGGGGGCGAGGGAGTCATTCTATGTCTGTATGTTGATGACATACTGATATTTGGGACCAACCTTAATGTGGTTAAGGAAGTCAAGGTTTTCTTGTCTCAGAATTTTGAGATGAAAGATCTGGGAGTACCTGATGTTATCCTGAACATCAAGCTATTGAGAGGTGATGTTGGTGGGATTACATTGTTGCAATCTCATTATGTGGAAAAGGTTCTGAGTCGTTTTGGTTATAGCGACTGCAAATCTTCTCCAACACCTTATGATCCTAGCGTGTTGCTTAGGAAGAATCGGAGAATAGCCAGAGACCAATTGAGATATTCTCAGATAATTGGTTCGCTCATGTATTTAGCTAGCGCTACCCGGCCTGACATCTCGTTTACTATGAGCAAGCTAAGCCGTTTTGTTTCCAATCCAGGAGATGATCATTGGCATGCTCTTGAGAGGATAATGCGTTATCTAAAGGGTACTATAAGCTATGGCATTCACTATACCGGTACCCGAGTGCTGAGAGGTTATAGCGATTCAAACTGGATATCTGATGCTAATGAGATTAAGGCCACAAGTGGATATGTCTTCACACTTGGAGGTGGCGTTGTTTCATGGAAGTCTTGCAAACAGACCATCTTAACGAGGTCAACAATGGAAGCAGAACTCACAGCTTTAGATACTGCCACTGCTGAAGCCGAATGGCTTCATGAGCTCTTGATGGATTTGCCGGTGCTTGAAAAACCAGTACCGGCTATTCTGATGAACTGTGACAATCAGACCGTGATTGTCAAAGTGAACAGTTCTAAAGATAACATGAAGGCATCAAGACATGTGAAGAGAAGACTGAAGTCTATCAGAAAAATAAGAAACTCCAGAGTAATAGCTTTGGATTATATCGAAACAGCTAAGAATCTGGCAGATCCCTTCACAAAGGGTTTATCACGAAATGTGATAGATAATGCATCGAGAGAGATGGGTTTGAGACCCACGTGAGTTATACCATAGTGGTAACCCATTCTATGTGATCGAAGATCCCGTGAAGTAGGATTGGCGAAACAAACTATTGCTTAACTGGAAGGAGAGTACCTTTATAGACCCACTCTATTGGAGATGCAATTCTCTCCTAAATCTGTATGGCAGTTAATTTTTATTTTAA
Source organism: Dendrocalamus sinicus (assembly GCA_036346575.1). Lineage (NCBI taxonomy): Eukaryota > Viridiplantae > Streptophyta > Magnoliopsida > Poales > Poaceae > Dendrocalamus > Dendrocalamus sinicus. The sequence continues at coordinate 241,042 of JAYEVI010000411.1, read as the reverse complement.
TGTGTTCGTGGCTTGTTTAAGCAAAGATCTTTGTCCCACTGAGCGATCTTGAAAGAACACACCTATATGAGCCCGACTGCTAGTCATAGTCTATGAGATAGGGTAATCTCTAGGAAGCTCATGAATAGGCCAGGAGTATGACTTATATGCTCCAACCCACGGGGATGCCTGGCAGCCTAGTATCAGTTAAGGACTTAAGTGAAACTTGTTCACACAAAACTGTTAATTCAAGGCTTAGTCCATTGTGCAGTTGTGGATAAGTGTAGCTTCTGTTCTAGGTGGATGTTCAACCCTAATCGGTCTCCATCGAAACACTGGTATATTAACACATACTGTGAATCAAGGCATTTGACATGCGTCCTTGGGATCAGTGGGGATTGTTGGAATTAATACGGGCTAGGCCACTTTTAATTCTAATTAATTCCTAGAAATCCCAAAGACCCATGTACATGTGCTAAAACTGTTTAGTCCCATATGGAGAGTTGAATAGGAGTTACACCACTTTAAAAGGTGGAACGTGGTAACCCCCTTGTGGAATTGGAGAGAGCCAATACACGCGCGCGCGCTCGCTCGCCTCGCCACGCCGAGCCGAGCCGTGCGGTGCGTGTGCGTGTGCATGCGCGTGCGCGCATTTTGGGGAGCGTTCGCGCGACTGCTGGCTGCTTCCCCGTCATTCGATTCTCCGCTACACCTACATCAATTGCACGACTACTATCACAACGCCATGACGAACAACGATCTAGCCAACACCCCCTGCTGCTACTCCCGCTACTTCTTCCACTGTATCTGTTGGGTATGTTTATTCTGCACTTATATGTTGGTTAGTATTATTATCTGTTGTTAATTTCAACACTGAGATAGATATACTAGTGTGTGTCCTTTTGGATTTTAGTATGCCTATAGTGTTCCTGTTTACTTACTATGCGCATATGATTGGAGTAATTTTTATGATTTATCTATCAAATTTCTGGATTAAAGTATGTCGAAAAATGCTCATATACTCAACACAATGTTCACATGTGCCATCCATCACCGTCTTCTTCCTAATTAGCCAAAGCGACGAGCACACTGCTGCAACGCCGTACCACATCAAACTCCTCTCGTGGCTCCTCATATTTCCCAACCAATCTAAGAGCAACTCCAAGAGATGGCCTAAAACATCCCCTAAAACAAATTTTGGTGATTAGTGAAAAAACCTCCTCCAAAAGATCCCCAAAACCACCACTAAAAATTTTAACACCCCAATATTTCACCCCACCGAGCCAAATTTGGCCTCACCCCACGCGTCCCAATCACCGTTGTCAGCAGTAGGCGATTCGCGCCCAATTTTTCCTTCGCGTTGCGTGAGACCTACGAGCGTCAGCCTTCCTCCCCGCGGCGCGCTCCCCCGGCGCCCGGGCGGACCTACCTTGCGAGCCCGGCGGCCGCCGAGCTCCTCCGCCGGACCCCACACGCGGCGCCGCCGGACGGCGGCCTCGCCCGCAAGGAGGCCCCGACAGGCGCCCGTGTCCCCGTTCCTCGGGCTCCTTCGTCCATAAGCCCATGTAGCAGATTTAAAATATTTAGGGGACCAATTTTGGGGATGACTGTTGGAGCAAAGGCGTTATATTGATCTCCAACTTTTTGGCATGTCCCCTAAAATGAGATTATAGGGGATCAAATTTAGCCCATCTTTTGGAGCTGCTCTAAGAGGCCAGCTGACGAAACTGGTAGCACTGCAAACTCCAGTGCCTCTCTGATTTTGGACCAAACATACATCGCAGCAGGACAAGAAAACATAATATGATCAATATTTTCAACTTCCCCACACACGGGGCATTTACCATCTCCAGGACCATTCCTTTTCCACACTTGCTCTATAGATGGAATTTTATCCTGCAACATCTGGCACATAAACACTTTTACATTCAAAGGGACCTTGATTCTCCATAATCCCTGCATTCTCATACTGATTACACCCCCAAATCACAAATGTCTATACAAATATTTTGTTGAAAACGTACCATTCTTTTTCTAGACCCCAAATAACCGGATCCTCCCCCTCAGACAGAAGAACATTCTCAAGCTGATGCATAAGGGATGCCCATTCTCAGTCCCTAATGCCAAAAGATCTCCTGAAAGTAATATCCCATTCACCCTCCCTAGCTATTTAGTGGTTTCTTACAAGTATTTTGAGGTAGTTATCTATGCACGTAGCTAATTCGTGAGAAAAAAACTGCGTGCTTGAGATATTCTGAATGATTCAGTGTGAAGCATTTGGGTTGCTAGCTGTTGTTACCAGGCTTGATCCCCTCGGGGAGCTGATCCATCATCCATGCTCCGGAGGGGGAATGGCGACGGCGGAGGTGTGTTTCGGCCAGAAGTGAGGAAGAACAGCATTCCAGCGAGCTCGACGCATGAAATTCCAATTAAATGAACGGGAGTGAAGTAGACGCTCGGGACCACGTTGGACATATGCGGTTTGCGGAGATGATCGCCAGAGTGGCCGGAACGGGGAGGAGGAGCGATGGTTGGGGTGGGCACGAGGTGAGGTGGCTCAGTTCAGGAAGGAAATGGGGAGTAAGAGGGAGGAGGCATAGCTCAGCCTATATAGGTTGGGGAACACGGCGTGGCGTTGTGCTTCCACAGTGGAGGGTGGCTTGGCACTATTGCTCAATAGGGCAAGACGGTCGGGCGGGAGCGTGCGGTGCAGGGCGCGCATGCTGGGCGCACACTGTGGGTTAGGCAGCGTGTGGCGCAGCGCGCGGCACGGTGGGTGCGACAGGACTGGGTCAGCTCGGCGTGCTGGCGTGCGCATGCCGAGCACAGCGCGCACGGGCCGGCGCCAAGAAGTAGAGAGGGAAAAAGAGAGAGGAAGAAGAAAGGGAAGAAAGAGAGAGGGAAGTGAGGCCTGGCAGTTAGAGAGAGAAGGAAGGGAGAAAAGGGGTGCAAACAAGAATTAGAATTTTATTTGCATTTCTATTTTTTAGTTTTGAATTTTGAATTCAAATTAAATTCTCAGCTCAAATATTTGGATGCGAATTGTATTATTGCTTTTCTTTTGGTTTAGTTTGGCTTTCGATTTCGTTTTCCAATTGGAACTTCAATTTAAAATTCGTTCAATTTGATTTCCAATTGCTTTGGTTCATGATGCTTGATTTTCATTTTCATTATTTGAATTATTTAATGTAATCAAATCAAGACTCTCAAATGAACACCGAAAATTTTGAATAGCACTGAAAAGCAGCAAAAGATTTTAATTCTTTTATAATTACAATAACTCTCAAATTTGGGATGTTACAGATCCTACCCCCTTAAAATGAATCTCGACTCTGAGATTCTGGTAGCCAGCAGTAGCTTTTTGGGTTTTGCTAGATGGGTTGTCCTTTCCTTGGAGCAGTCGGGAGAGAGAAAATATGCACAAAGTGGATTAAGACTTGGAGAAAAAGGTAGAAAGAAACCTTGTTCTTTTGAGTAGGTCGTAATTGTCTTCACTTTTATCATAGAGTGCTTGTTGCTTGTCTCTTCCAGGTGCTTGTTGTTCATCAATGCCATCTTCAAAGTGTTGAATGGTTAGATGGTTGGGTCATCTGCTAGCCTTATGATGGTCAGAGATTTTCCCATGTGATGGATTGATAGTAATCATCCATCATCAAGGTATATCAACACTTTTGTGCATTCTGGCTACCCTGTTAGAATAAAAGGGTGACCGGTACTAGTTGTCTTTGCCAGCTCTAGTCATGACTAGTCTCATGGCAACGAGGAAACTTGTCCGTTGTATGCTACTTGATCCACAACAGGTTTGTGATGAAATCCTTGGGTTGTCCTTAACAGAGAAAGCATGTGATTTTACTCATCAGACATTCTCTGGGTTGATGGTCTTCCTTGCAGTTGGGGCAGTTTACGGAGTATTGCTCTAACTGCTGCCCTTTTTCTCCACAACGCCTGTATGCTACTTGCTTCATAGGGCAATCTTTTGGTTGATGGTGTTCCTTGCAGCGGCAACAGTAGGGAACTAGGCACCCGTAGTAGTAGTGTCCTATTTATCCGCAGGTGAAGCATGTTCCTCTTATAACTTGTCATAGTGGAGGGCAAGATTAGGCATCATGTCCTGCCTTGCCGCATTCGAAACATGTAGTATTTGGTGGCGCTTCTAGGTCTGGTAGTAGAACTTTGGTAGGCACAGCTTGCACCTTCTTGGGGTACTTAGGGTTGATACATTCTTCCTTATCGAAGCTGAGGTTAGTGGCGAAGGTATCCTTCTCTTGTTTTTCTATAGTACTTTGGGAACATCTATGCTCATAGTGTCCTATGTTGCCGCAAATGAAACATTGGAAACATTTGGCTTCCTTGCCTTACCTCTTCTAAGGGCACTCACGGGCATAGTATTCGGTATTTCCGCAACGAAAGCAAATGGCATATTTTTGGAGTCCGTCTGGCGTAGTGGTACAGTTGTCTTCAACATGATGGTTTCTTCTTGGCAATCTTTGTGGGGAGGGGTTAGGCAAAAGCTTGTATGGATGGTGAGGGTTATGGTGAGTAAAAACTACTGGTTCCTTTTTGTTAGACCATGTGGAGGTCGTGAATACAGTGATGATGAATAATTTACTTGTTGGTTGCTTTGAAATTTGCGTTTATGGATGTCTGGTTGACCATGGTTGGTGATCAGCAGGCTTTGACCACAGTTGGTCGTCGGTGGTCTAATTGGCCTTGTGTGGGGCGGTCTGATCAGCATTTTGACCACGGTTGGTTGACCACAACATTTCAACCATGACTGATCAACCACGGCAGATTAAGCATGGCAGGTCAAGCACGGTAGCATGATTGCAGCTGAATGACCACGACTGAATGACTGTGGCAAAACGACCATGCCTGGTAGATGATGGTAAGCTGCAATGAACGATCGAAGCAACGATTAACCGTGGTCGTGAAAGCGATGAAGCTGATGCGATGAGGATAGAATAATCCTCAAATTATTACGTCACTATATGCATCAGATATACCACTTATTGATAAGGGAGAAGATTCAGGAAGTAGTTGTAAGTCCTCCTTTGGCTACTCCATGGTCGCAAGCTCTTCTACGACCATGAAGTCATAAGTTCTTCTACGACTACTCCATGATCGCAAGCTCTTCTATGACCATGAAATCATAAGTCCTTTTACAACTAATCCATGGTCGCAAGCTCTTCTACGACCATGAAATCGTAAGTCCTTCTACGACTACTCCGCGATCGTGAGCTCTTCTACGACCATCAAGTAGTAAGCTCTTTTATGACCACATAGTCGTAAGCAGTCCTACGATTACCTTGTGATCGTAGATTATTCTGCGGTTTCTATATCTCCAATCGACTTATCAAATGATGTCTTACCACATCGTGGGGCCATCTAATAAGGTGGTTAGAATGTGCGTGTATCTAATAACCGCACATGATCTCTCTCTGACAACAACCTCTGCATGGTGAGCAGGCCACTATGTCTCTCTGGTAGTAACTTTCGTCAGACGGTAATCACCCAAAGCATTAAGGCGTCTTCTATCATGGCACAATGGCCATCGCTTCACCACCTATTTAAAGGTTAACATCGGAGGGGAGAAAGAAGGACCAAAGCCAGATTAGAGATAGTGCATACTCTTTTTCGTATTTCACTCTTGTAATCATTTCCTTTTATTAGTAATCACACAAGATGTAGGGTTATTATTCTATTAGGAGAAAGCCCGAACCTAGATAAAAATTTTCATGTACCTGTTCCACAGAACATAGCTTACTCTTTTGAGAAAATCCCCAAACCCAAATAAATCATATGTAAGATCAGTATTAAAACACCGACAGTTGGAGCCGTCTGTGGGGATTCTTCTTCCAAGACTTTGGTAATTTTCTCGTCGGCAAGTTCTCTTTCTTTCTAATGTCCTCATGGTAGGGGAGTGGAACGAGAAGAACTGGTTCGACTTGGCCTACTACACAGGCCTCGACATGGATGTCTGCTACGATTTTGAGTAGATGATATTATCCTCCAATGGTGAGTATCCTTGGAGATCCATCTGAGACTTGGAGACCCTACCGGAGGAAAGGCTGATGAGGGATCCAAATCCCCCACAGCGGTATGCCCAATGGAGAAGTTACTTCCCCCAAGTGGCAAGGGTCAATCCGACCACGAACAGGACTAGCAACACGACGACAGGCCTACCCCCAAGTGTTCGAGTCCCCTAGCGACCGCTTGATCAGGCTCAGCGAGTCCTAGAATCCCATATTCCAAGACACCACCATCACCTGGTGGTCATAACTCTCTGGTGTAACCTGCAAAGAGGGTGGGTGGGCTCCTTGCAAGTTCACCCATCCCTTCATAGAGTACTAATCCAACCAGAGATAGTTATAACATAGAATTCCCCTTTCTGGGACACAATAAGTTCACGCCTGAACTCTAAGCAATGTGCTGGCCGCCGTGGTTTCGATCAGTAAACCTAGAAAATTTTGATGGGTCCCAAGATCCCATCGAGTTCCTTCAAATTTACACGACCACGGTTCGAGCAACAGGAGGTGAAGAATACATTATGGCAAACTACCTACCGACCATGCTCAAGGGATCTGCTTGATTGTGGTTGCTCAATCAACCATTCGAGTCAATCCACTCGTGGCAGCATCTCTGTGATCTTTTGTTGGCCAGCTTCCAGGGCACATACCATCACCCTGAAAAAGAGGATGACCTACACTAGATGCAACAGAACAGCGGCAAGATCTTACGACAATTCATCAAACATTTTAGTCAGGTTTGTAATTCAATTCCAGAGGTCTTTGATGCTATAGTACTTTTTGATGGTTGGAGCTACAGTACCTGGTCGGTACTTAGTAGTCGATAGTCTGTGCTACAGTACTCGGTCGGTACTCAGTGATTGGTAATCATAGACTTTGTTGGTCAATAATTGTAGACTTCACGATTGGTACTCGTAGATTTTGTGATTGGTAGTTGTAGACTTCACAGTTGGTACTTGTAGGCTTCGAGTGCTTCAATTCTTGTGATATTCAAGTACTCTAAGTACTCGTGATTTTTTAGTACTTGTTAGGCCAGAGGTCTGACCGGCTTGTGCATGGCGGTCAGGCTGGTCTTTCTGAATGGCCTTAGATTGATTTTTAGAAAGCATGGAAATTGTGGTCGTGGATGATCTGGTACATAGTTATTGGTGGTCAAGGGTGTCATTTGCGTGTATGGACTGATATCAGTCAAGTTGAGGAGACCTTGTGCAAGGAAACATATTCTTTGGTATTTGCATGTGCAGGTTGGTGTGGAGACGGTCATATTCAGTGACGAGGAAGATTGGGACTAGGAGGGAAAATCTGAGGTCCAGATAGTTGAGGATGTCACGAGGTAGTCGGGCTCACGCTGGAGCACGTGGAGATCAAAGGTGGATAATGCGTGGAGAAGCTACGGGAGGTACGGTCCTAGAGGTTTTGACACGTGAGGATGATGCGTAGAGAAGCTACGGGAAATGCTGTCCTAGAGGCTTTGATACGTCAGTTGGAAGACGTTATGGAAGTATCGACTATTGCACGTGATCGTAAGTCGTGAGCGGTCGACCATCACTGGTGGTCGTAAGTTGGCAGTAGTTGACGATCGATCGTGGTCCTAAATCGGGAGCCTTCAACAATGGCTCATGGTCGTACATCGGAAGCCGACGACCATCGTTCGTGGTCATAAGTTGGAAGCCATCGAGAATACCTCATGGTCGTAAGTCGGAACACATCGACCAGCGCTCGTAGTCGTAAGTCGAAAGACATCGACCACACCTCGTGGTCGTAAGTCGAAACACATCGAGCAGTACTCATGGACGAAAATTAGAAGCCTTCAATCACACCTCGTGGCCGTAAGTTAGAAGCCGTCGGTCATCGTGTGTGATCGTAGGTTGGAAGCGGTCGACCATTCTTGGTGGTGCGTCGTTGGCGTGCCACCGTGCGCTTGTGCCTCGCCGCTCGATCGCGGTGCCACTTGCTCGACCTTGACCGACCATGCCTTGGACTTCGACCACAACCTTTCGACTTCGATTACGACCCTTCGACTTCGACCGTGGACCAACTTCATCCACAGCCCTTCGACTTCAACCATGGTTTGGACTTTGACCATGACCCTTCGACTTCGACCACGGCCTGACTTCAACCATAGCCCTTCGACTTTGACCGCGGACCGACTTCGTCCATAGCACTTTGACTTCGACCACTACCCCCTTCAACCACGGCCTTTCAATTTCGACCACGGTTTCAACTTCGACCAAAAATCATTGACTTCGGGCACGACCCCCTTCAACCACGGTTTTGACTTCGATCACGGCCCCTCGACTTCGGCCATGGCCCCTCGACCATGGCACCGACTTCGACGACCAACTTGGAAGACCGAAATCGCCAGACGGACGGCACGGCGAGCGAGCGAAGAGCGAGGAGGTAGAGAGGCTCACGGGTGGCGGCCAGCCAGGTGGCGGCCGGGGAGAGAGCCCGTGGGTGGCGTAATAATAGGAAGCCACCGCCATCGCCAAGTGCCCTTCTCTTTGATCCACCGGCCGCTGTCGCCAAGTGTCATTCTCTCCGATCCACTGGCCACTATCACCGAGAGTCGTGCCGCTGGTTGGAGGGGCGATGGGAGATGGATTGGTGATGGCGCCTTGGGGAAAGTTAGGGAACTATGACCAGATGTTGCCGCGCAGGAAAGGAATTGGTGGCGACGTCGAGGAGGAGGAGGTGCGACATGAGGGTTCGGGGGAGAAGGAGGTGGTAGTCGCGGGAGGTGGATGTGGGGAGGCGGTGGTGGGCAGATGGGGAGAGGAGGCGGTGGCGAGCAGATGGGGAGAGGAGGTGGTGGGCAAATGCGTTAGCGAGGCGACGACGAGAAGATGCTACCCTACTGGGGGAAGTTGGGGGACTACGACCAGACACTGCCTTACGGGGAAGGAATTGGTGGCGGCGCTGAGGAGGGGGCATAGCACGAGGGTTCGAGGGAAAGGAGGCGGCGGTTGCGGGAGGCAAAGGATGCGGGGAAAGAGAAGAGGAGGAGCACGGTCTACGCGTCGGCCCGACCTTTTCTATGAGGAGCGGAAAAACTACCTACATGTGGATCTGGACGGCTAAGAAGAGAGGAGTGAGAATGAACCGACGACCACCAACTCATATTTTTATAATAGTATATATATATAGGACGCTGAAATGGGACACCAGGGTGCCCAGGCACCAAGCCTCACTGCCTTTAGATTGATTTTAGATACGTGCAAGTGCAATGATATATAATATCAGGATGAAAAGTCTTAATTATGAATGGAAAGTCTCAATCATGGATGTAAAGTCTTAATCATGGAGCATGGGCACAAGATGCTCCTTCAGGGTCTGAAAGCTGAACTCACAGTCCTCTGTCCAAATGAGTTGCTCACCCTTTTTGAGTCAACTTGGTCAAAGGCTTTGAAATGAAAGAGAAATCCTGGACAAAAACGGCAGTAGAACCCAGCCAAACTCAAGAAGCTGCGGGTCTCTGCAACATCACCAGGTCTCAGCCAGTTTACTACTGTAGCAATCTTGGAAAGGTCCACGTAAAGTCCCCAGTCACTAATGACATGTTCTAGGAAGCTGACAAAAGAAAGCCCAAAAGCGCACTTCCTCGATTTAGCGAAGAGTTAACACTTCTGAAAGAGATCAAGTACAAGGTGGAGATGTTGCTCATGCTCCTCTGCAGCACTAGAATACATCAGAATGTCATCGATAAAGATGATGACAAACTGATCCAGGTACTCGCGGAACACTCGATGCATCAAATCCATTAACACTGTCGAAGCCTTGGTCAGCCCAAATGGCACAACTAGGAACTCAAAAAGGCCATAACAAGAGTGACAAACTACCTTCTAGATATTGAAAGTCTTGGTCCTGACTTGGTGGTAGCTGGACTGCGAATCCATCTTGAAGGACTTGACACCCTTGAGCTGAGCTGGTCAAAGAGATCATCCATACGAGGTGAAGAGTAGCCATTCTTGAATTGAGAGCTCGATAATGAAGGTACATACGCAGATCATACCTTCCTTATCCACAAGAGTGGTTGAGAAGCCCACTTTGAGGTAAAGCATCAGATAAAGTCTTTGCTCTGAAGGGCATCCAATTGCCGTTTCGACTCTTTTTGTTTCCTCAGCATGGGATAGATGGTAGGAAGTCTTGGTGATAGGAGTAGTGCCAGAGATAATATCAATGGCACACTCAACTACTCTAACTGAAGACTGGCCTAGAAGCTTCGTAAAGAGGATATCAAGAAATTCTCAAGCAATAGGCAAATCTTTTGATAAGGGTCCAATGATAGGCTTTTCTAATATGGCGAGAAGGTACTACGACTTGGTCATCCAGCGATGATCGACATAGAAGGCCAAGAATAAGATATTGAGGTATCGCTTTTTTTGCCTTGATTAACCCTTTATTATCCTGAAGGGAAATAATCTTGCGTTCAAGCAATGGATAAAGGCGGAATGAAAAGATAGCTAGTCCCTGCTCACAACAGGTCAAAGGTTGGATGGACGCCACAATTGCGTCAAAGCTGAAATTTATGGCCTTCAACTTCCGAGCAATATTGGAATAGGTAAGATTGCTAGCAAAGATCCATTAGTAGAGGACACCACCACGGGATCTGTTGAGACACTCGATGGAGTGCGAGTGTTCTTGAAAGAAGCGAGATGCCAAAAAGAAGGACTAGCTCTCGAGTCAGGAATACAAGAGCAGGGCGTGAATTCAAGGTAACAAAACCTATAAGGTCAGGAATGAGAAAAGTAAATGGTGGAATGGATAACGATGGGGAGGTAAGGTGTGATGACAACTACACCACTCCAGAGTCAGTAGTACGTAGAGACGCCCATCAGTACCCTTTGGTATGGTAACTATTATAACAGGAACTGGCGCGCGTTACGATTGCGGTGGGTGAATGTGGAAAGCAAGTTGATTTGCAGTGCCAGCAAGGGCCTTGCACTTCAGGAGCAGCCAGGTGAAACAATGGAATTAAGATTCAGGGAAGTATAGGATTGGGGCAATGTCACAGGTTAACAATGAAATAAGGGAAACGGAAATTGGATATGGGATCATAGTAATATGCCAGTGAGTAGATATGCATGCATGAATGAATTAACCCGAAGCCCCGTGTACGTGCAAAACATTTTTTCCGAAACTACTGAGCTCGATACCAACTGTAGCACCCTTACGTAATCATATGGGATACTACTATGGAACGTCATCGCAAAAGTGGAGAATAAATAAGATCAACAAAAGAAATCACGGTGAGTTTAAAACTTTATTAACACTTTAATAGAAAACCAACTAAGTGGAATAAATATTTAAAACATGGGACCGGTCCACTTCTAACCAAATAAGGAGCGAATGAAACAACCAAACGATGGCAAACCACGGTGCTGAAAACTCGAGTGCTTCCACCCATGCATGATGCTATCACTCCACCGCCTTTTACCGGGATGAAAGAGCAAGCGTGAGATTTGGAAATCTCAGCAAGTACCCAACTACGGTCGCAACACAAAAATAAGACAAGCAATGCAACCATATGAAATAAAGGCAAGCATGACAAGTAAGTAATGGACAAAAGGCAACCAACGAGCCATCGATATCGGAGATAGTAATGGACAAAAGGCAACCAACGAGCCAGCGATATCGGAATCTTGTCATGATTAGGAGACGGATATTATGAGAACTGTGTATTAAAGATATTTGTTATGTGACAAGTTATAGCAAGTTATAGCAAGGGTGCTGGCGACCTCATCCCACATACCGGTTATACGAGAATAGCCAGCACAACCTTGTCCTCGATCAGATAACCACAGACGGGTGTAATATCACGTGTGCGAGAATGTACGGCCCCGTGCGTTACGAGTTGGGTGGAAATGACCCTATATGTGGGTAGCCACGGCGTGATAACCCTTAGTTTGTTATTTAGCGAATTATCCATGATATAATTAAAGAGTTGCGATTAAATTAAGGTAAAGTTATGAGAGTAATGATTTAATCCAATGAGACCAGAAGAGACAGGATTGATAATACTAGGTGATAAGGTAACCGATACATCATGGTCGATTAATAGACAAAATTAAGGTAACTAAGAGACGGCGAGGATAAGGCTACAATAAAATTATGAGAAGTGAAAAAGATGCACTAGGGTTGAAAATGGAAAGACATAGTTTCTGATACGATGGCGATGTGGAATAATGATAAGATGATGGTGATGTAGTAATCAACCTAAAGAGGTATTATAATGTAGCTCACACAATTTTATCAACCAATCAAGTTTTATTATGTGATAAGTATTATTGGTCAAATTAACATTTATTAAGGTATAACGATCATGACTCACATAGAAACTGTACCGGCAAATCATCATGATAATGAGAGGATTAAACACAGAAGCGTGATACTTAAAGGACTACTAGTGATTTAACCTAAATCTACAACATGATCATCTGCTACCCCCATTAACGGTTTAAGCATGAACTCTACACATTACTTAAAAGTATGAATCTTATAACATTATTAATAGAGTATTATGATAAACCTAAAGGCATGTGAAATAAGGTAATCTAGAACATCATGACAGGAATACAATATTAAGGGTAGATAACCAGCAAGTATTAATAATAATCAAGCAAGCATTAACAATTTGATAAAACTAGACGAGCATTAACAATATGATCATAACTAGGCAAGCATGAATACTATTATAACAACCAAGCAAGTACTAGAGAGATGATAATAACCGGGTAACTTGGTGACAGGCTATTAGCTTGAGTAAATTCGATGATATGATAAGAACGGGTAATTCGTTGATATGATAATTGTACTCATTTACAATGGTAACAAGTAATCATGAAAGATGTGAAATGTGAAATTAAAATAATTGGGGATAAGTTCACGCACGATTACAAGGAGAGAAAAGGATTGCTGAGGTTGAGGATAGGAGATAAAATCAAATGGGAGATGGAGAAGGATAATACGACGGTGGTAGGGATCCATAAATGATTCTCACCCAGCATTACAACTTAACTCACACCAAGGGGTTGTCAAATAACTAGATTTCATTACGTGATAAGTTGTTATTAGTCAGGTTAACAATATCGTACATAATTCCATCAAAACCAATCAAGCAATAACATGAAGTAATGAATCAGGGAACCGGTAATTAAATATATCATTCCGAAGCTAAAGATTACTAGTGGTTAACCTTAAATTAAAGTCACTCCTATACTACCTCAACCACAATTTAAACAACAATTATAATTAATAATTAAAGCTTTCAACTTAGACATTAACCATAGCACTTTAATACATCTAAGAATCTAAAGTATTAATTAACATAAAGCATGGAAAATAAAATAACCTAGAACCTCATGGTATGAATCCAATATTAAAGGTACATAACTGGCAGACATTAGTATGTGACAGCAATCGGGCAAGCGTTAGTAATATGATAACAAGCAGGTAACCTTCAGGGTATGATATTAATCAGGTAACATTAGTGATATGATAAAAGCCCGGTAAGGTTTGGTGATATGATCGTAAACAGGTACGCTTTAGTGACATGATAATGGATAAGCGAGCGTTGGGTGATATGATAATAGACAGACCAGCTTTAGCGATATGGTAATGGTACTTAATAGCAACAGTAACAAGCAATCATGGGAGATGCAAAATGTGAAATGCAGAGGTTACGGCCGCGAGGTACTTGCCTTAAGCACGCTCAGCGAAACTGCACACGAAGGATCGGGTATGCGCAATTGTCCGGATGCTCCCTCAACAGCTGCGTGCAAACTTGTTGACCAGGCGTTCAGCGGCAAGGCTACAAGAAAGATCAACAATATAGAGGCAATCAAATCTCCCTTCTAGTAATCCCACACGTGATCTGCTCAGGCATTCCGTCGAACACCTCGCGTGCACTGCCGAGGGACCCACCGGCTCGCTCTGGAAAAACACCGCGTGATGCCGCCGTCGCCATTGCTGCGCTCGCGCATGCGACCGCTCCACGCTGATCGTTTGTCGGCCGCCGCCGCCACGCCGGGCTGCTCGCTGGCCGCTGCTGCCGCGCCGCCGCCGTCATGCGCCCAGGCCTTTGCACGTCGAGCTGCCAGGCGCCATGTGCCTGCGCCGAGCTACCAGGCGCCACACGCCCGCGCTGCCACGCCGGCCGCCGCTGCTACCATGGCCGCCTTGCGCCGCACGCGAGCTGCTTGGAGCCGCACGCCCCTGCCATCGGCGACGTCGGGGTGGCACCGCTTCTGCAACGACCAGTACACGGCCTTGATCTCCGACTACGGCGACGGACGCTCCACGCCCAACAGCTCATGTCGCTCGGGAGGAAAACGTAGGAAGAAGCAACTACTAGATCCATTTCCATCGGAGAGAGAGAGTTAGATGGATGAATGGAGAGAACGGAAGTTTAGATGGGGGATGGAAAGAGATAACGGGAATTTAGGTTGGTTAGTTTTTGTTTTGTTATTTATTTATTTTTTTGTGGGTGCTACAGAGAGGGTCTTAAGCTGCTTATGAAAAAGATGCTTCTTTTCCGTGTCGTGTCAAAATGCAGCTATCGCGAATTGCTCCACTGAATTAAAACCCCCCTTTTACTCAAATGCAAGGAGACATGGCTTACCTGCTCGATAGAGCGGTATGTTGTCACTTGTGCATGCTACAACACTGGTTATCGTGTTATATACATAAGAACATCATATATGCAATTAATCACAAGTTGTAGTGAACGTGTCACACACCATAAGTTTTCTTAATTTAAGGGTTTTTTTTCCGAGTACACGCAAAAGACTTCGTGTCATTACATTAACAAAAGAAAAAAGAGTACAACTAATCACCTAACCAAATTGGTCAGGTGAGAAAGTATAACAGAGCTTGTTCAGGCTTCTTATTAGACACCATAATTGAATACATATATTGATTCTAGTTGAGTGCCCGTGCGTCATAACGGTTCTTTAATAATTATTACCAATTCCAAACTCTCAAAAAACAAAACAATATGAAATTCCCTACGTTCATGAGTTGGCTGCCCGAGAGACTAAATCAAAATTTTCACTAAATCAATGTACTAATGCAACTATATAAAATCCACCGTGCACAAATAAATAACCCAAAATTTAGAAGTTGCACAAAAAAATTCCATCCTATGAGCAAGCCAAATCATGCCACAAGTCAATCCGTACACATGTATACACATGTTTGTATATGATCTCATCTTTTGCAGAAGATCCTCTAAAACATATGCATACATAGATACAAATCAACACGTACAAGACCTTTTGCATCCCTAGATACTAAGCTAATGTTATAGGAGAGAGAAATTTCTCAACACTTGATGAGGACATTCCAACCTTCAATAACCACACTAAAGATGATCATCTCCGCGACCAAGATATTCTCAAGGACCAACAATATCAAGGACCAATCACGAGAAGACGTGCTAAGCAAATACATGATCAGGTGAATGCTAACCTAAGCTACATTTCAGATTCTTGTGACTTGGTCGTGCCCCCCCACCTATTCTTCTTTGATTGAACTCAAGTGCATTGGAGAGGAACAGGGAGGTCCAGAAAACCAACGAGTTTTGCAACTATTATCTGCACGAATTATAATGTTTCCAACCAGCATACACTAGACCAATGGATGGCTTGTCCAGTCTATTTTCCTACGTTTCAAACCGTGCATCATTTGGAGTTGTGTAAAGAAAGTTATGGTCATTTTAGTAACAGCTGCACATGCTGATAAATGCTGTGCGAAAACTGAAGACTCTTTGAAGGCTTGTGCACCAACCTGTCACGTTCTATGCCTCATCCAACCCCTATTCACCGATTGATCTCATCAACCCGTGCTACCATCGATTCATCACATGAACCGACTGATCTAGACTGTAATAGATCCAATCTACTACAACCGCATATCATCATATGCGCTGATCCAGATCGCAAACTAAGCAAGATGGCTCGATACCACTAAAGGAACGCAGCGTGAGGCTAAAGCGAAAAATAAAAATTTCTACCGCGCACACCAGGACATCATGCTAAGGAGGGATCATAGATCGTTACCACTAGAGCGCAGCAGCAATGAAGATGAGTTGGAGAAGCCGATCCAACCACGCGCGTCGAGGTAGTAGTGGAAGTAGCCGATCGTCCGACGGATCGTCTCCTCCACGCGATCAACCACACCACGAGTCCGTTCCAATCAGAGTTTGTTGATGCCGATCAACGCCGCCTTGGCGGTGCCTCTGCGGTATCCACACGTCCCAGGGTGGGCGCCGATCGCGAGTGTACCGGCCTCGCGGCGGCTAGGGTTTCGCTTCGGGAGGTGGCGGCTAGGGTTTTGCTCGGGAGGAATAGATGCGTGTATCCCTCAGCCCCCCGCCTCCAAATATATAGGCCTCCTCACTTGGGCCTCGTGGACCGAGGCCCAATAGTGTGTCTATCCGGATCTCTATCCGAATTGAGCCCACATCCGAATCACATTCGAATTAGTGTTCCAACCCGTTAAGTGTGCGACCAGCAGGTTCACGTATACTTGGTCGCGACCGAAACGCCTTTCCGGTCACCTGTTAATAGCGGCCTCTAGCAAGACATATTAACCCCAAAGTATACGTAAAGATCATATCAATTTGAACTCGTAATGTTCTCATGTACTAATCCCTTTGCCTCACGATATAGATTAAGCACAAGGCGAGACTGTGTCATCCTCTTAATAGCTTAATCACTCTCTCGATTCCGTGATGGATTATAAACTTGTGATTGACTCCTCAATCACATTGGCATGGCCATGCACTTTCATAATCCATTACATCGAGGGCCCAGAGATATCTCTCCCATAAGGAGGGGCAAATTCTATCTTGATCATTCACATCCCACTACATGTTTCATAGCAAACCCGAAGACTACTTTTATGACTACCCATTCACGGAGTAGTGGTTAGTAGTCCCAAAATAGGCTACTACGCATGTTGGGAACCATGATGATCTCAAGTCTAAGGATTCTACATAAACACTACTTGAGACCAACTAATGACACATGGAATCTCTGCAGTGTCTCATGGCGGGTCTATCAACATATGTTCACTAACACATGTCCATATTATTGATTTGGTATCACCATACCATGATCCATGAGACATGATCATCAATCAATACATATCTTGATCTTTGAATCATATTTGTTCCTCATATGATATATGATCGGGGATCATTTAGAAATAGCAACATTTAAGCATTAAGAGTCTCATGAATAAGTCACATACTCATTGATCAATAATGATAATGTCTATTTCAAGGAACAAAGTAATGCATCATAAACATAGTATGTGATATATTCAACATCTCCATGTTGCCTCTAGGGCATATCACCATGAGCTCCCACTTGCACTAGAGTCAACCATGTAGGTATCTAATACCCATTGCCCTAGTGTGAGCCTCATGCTTTGGTGGGAAGCGGCTTTGTCAACGGATCTGCAATGTTCAAATCTGTTTGTACTTTGCATATCTTCACATCGTCTCTCTCCACAATCTCGCGGATGAGATGAAATCGCCGAGAATGTGCTTGGACTTTTAGTGCGATCTAGGCTCCTTGGCTTGCGCAATGGCCCCACTATTGTCATAGTAGAGGTCCATTGGGCTGAGGCACTAGCCACCACACTAAGCTCGAAATAAATTTCTTGATCCAAACGGCCTCTTTAGCGACTTGAGGCTGCTATGTACTCGGCCTGTTGTAGAATCAGCAACCGTCTCTGCTTGGAACTCTTCCACTCACCGCACCGCCATTCAGCGAACACAAATCCAGATTGCGATCTAAAATCATCTTTGTCGGTTTGGAAGCTAGCATCGGTGTAACCATTTACAACGAGCTCTTCCTCACCCCATAGACGAGGAACACATCTTTAGTTCTTCTCAAGTACTTCAAGATGTTCTTTACGGCAATCCAGGTGACTTTCACTGGATCCGATTGGTATCTACTTGTACCACTTAAAGCATACGAGACATCCGGGCGTGTACAAAGCATGGCATACATAATGGATCCCATAGTGAAGCATATGGAATCGCATTCATTTTATCCCGCTCATCGGTGTACTAGGACACCGACTCTTGCTAAGATTTATACCATGTGACATAGGTAGGAAGCCTTTCTTGGAATCTGCATGTTGAACCTTTTCAACACCTTGTCAATGTGCACGTATCTTGGCTTAATCCAATTAGCCTTCTTGATCTATCCCTATAGATCTTAATGCCCAGAATATATGTCGCCTCTCTAAGTCTTTCATAGAAAACTATTTTTCAATGAAGACTTAACATATTCGAGCATAGGAATGTCATTTCCGATCGAGTAATATGTCATCCACATATAAGACCGAAATACGAGTGCGCTCCCACTAGCCTTTTGTAAACACAAGGCTCTTCTTCGTTCTTGATGAAACCAAACCCTTTGATTACTTCATCAAAACGAATGTTCCAACTCGAGATGCTGCTTTAATCCATAAATGGATCTTTGCGACTTGCATATCTTTCGGTGATTGCGGATCGACAAAACCCGTGGGTGTGTCATGTACACATCCTCACTCAGATTTCCATTAAGGAAAGCTGTTTTGACATCCATTTGCCATATTTCATAGTCGAAATATGCAGCAATCGCTAGAATGATCCGAATAGACTTTAGCATTGCGATCAGGCGAAAAAGTTTCATCATAATCAACACCTTGAATTTGTTTGAAACCTTTGGCCTGTCGCGCTTTATAGATGTGAACATTTCCATCTATGTCTATCTTTTCTTGAAAATCCATTTGCACTCAATGGTTTTAACACCATCGGTGGATCAACCAAGTTCCAAACTTGATTCTGTGCATGGATTCAATTTCGGATCTCATGGCTTCAATCCATTTCTCGAGTCCGGTCCCACCATCGCTTCTTCATAGGTCTTAGGCTCATCGTTGTCTAACAACAATATGTCCGTTGTTGAGTAGTCAAGAACATGTACCTCTCGGTGCACGACGTGACCTCTCGACCTCGTGGTGCCGGTGTGTCCACAACAGGTTCTTCAACAGTTTGTTCATCTGTTGTGGTTCTCAGAGGAGCTGAAACGTTTCAGTGTTTCCGAATTTCTTCAAGTTGCACCATGCTCCACTATCCCTTCTTGAGAGAAACTCTTTCTCTAAGAAGACACCATGCCAGGCGACAAACACTTTGCCTTCTCCTTGATTATAGAAGTAATATCCTTTTGTTTCCTTAGGATACCCGATAAAGAAGCATTTATCAGTTTAGGACTGAGCTTATCAGATTGTAAATGTTTTACATAAGCCTCACATCCCCAAATCTTAAGAAAAGACAAGCTAGGACGTTGTCTGTCCACATCTCATATGGTGTCTTTTCTCTGATTTTGATGGAACCTGTTTAGTGTGGCGGTGTTTCAGAGCGTACCCCAAAAAGACAACGGAAGATCACTTTGGCTCATCATGGGCGCACCATATCTAATAAGGTGCGATTTCTCCGTTCGAATACCCCATTCCATTGAGGTGTTCTGGCGAGTCAATTGTGGAACAATTCCACAATCCTTGAGATGATTGCCAAACTCATGGCTCAAATACTCGCCTCCACGATCGGATCGTAGAAACTTGATTGTCTTGCCTAAATGATTTTGCACTTCATTTTGGAATTCTTTGAACTTTTCAAAGGATTCAGACTTATGCTTCATCGGTAGATATACCCATATCTACTAAAGTCATCGATAAAGTTATGAAGTACTGAAAACCCCCTCGGCTATTGAGCTCATTGGTCCACATACATCGGAATGTACGAGTGCCAATAAGTCACTTGCCCGTTCACCTTGACCGGTGAAAGGTGCCTTTGTCATCTTGCCAAGTAAACAAGATTCGCATGTCTCAAATGATTCAAAATCAAATAAGTGCGAATACCATCTCTATGGAGCTTCTCCATGCGTTTCGTTTATGTGACCTAAGCGGCGATTGCCAAATAAGCGTGGGATTTAAATCATTGACGTTGCCTCTTTGCATTAATGTTATAGACCGGTGACTCTTCAAGAGTAAGAACATATAACCCATTCACCAATGGAGTATGACAATAGAACATATCTTTGAAATAAAGAGAACAATCATTGTTCACAGATCTAAAGTCATAACCTTACGCTTGCAAACATGAAGCGAAATAATGTTCTTGGAAAGAGATGGAACACAATAACAATTATTCAATTCCAAAACTAATCACGAAGGTAAAGATAATGGCATGGTGCCAACAAATGTATGCGACAACTTTTGCTCCATTGCCAGCGAAGATCCACTTCGCTCCTCCTCAAACTTCTACTTCTTCTTAGCCCTCGCAACGATTTGCAAGGTGAGCAACCGATCCGGTATCAAATACCCAAGAATCGGTGGATGAAGTAGCAAGATTGATCTCTATAACATTTATACGGAGAGGAAGTCGTACTTCCCTTCTTCTTCTCAAGATCCTCCAAGTACTTTGGCGGTTCCTTTTCCAATGACTGATTGCTTACAGTAGTAACAATCGCATTAGGAGCAGCGCCCTTCTTGACTTGCTTGGCCTTAGAACTGCTCGCGATCTCATCGAGCTAACTTTCTTTGACCGCGCCTTTCTTGACATTGGGCTTGCCCTTGCCTTTCTGCATCATCATCACATGATTGCTGCTTTTCTTAATGCTTTCCTCGCGACTTTTAGCATCCCATGCAACTCTGCCAAGGTCTTATCCATGTTGTTCATGTGATAGTTCAATATGAATGGCTCAAAGCTCGGGAGCGGCGGAGAATCACATCGTAGCCAACTCTTGGCTAAGGGAAAACCAAGCTTTTCCGGACTCTCAATGTAGCCAATCATCTTAATCACATGAGGGCTTGTGGGATTCCATACTGCAAGCACGCACGCAAACAAGGACTTTGAAGTGTTGAACCTCTCGGCCCTTGCTTGGTTCTCAAACATACCACGTAACCCCACAATGATATTGTAGGCATCGTGTTCTCATATTGCTTCACGAGCTCGAGAGGACATTGTGGCTAGCATGAGACAGCTCACATCAAGGTAATCATTCGTTTGCTTCTCATAAGCTCTTCGTGCACCGCGATGGCATTATCGGGCAAGTCATCGTGATAATGAGACTCAAGGACATACTCCTTGCGCTCTTGCTTGAGAACAATTCTCAAGTTGCGATACCAATCCATAAAGTTCGTTCCATTGAGTTTTCTTTCTCAAGAATAGATCGCAAATTAAAAGAACTGGATGCGGCATTAGTTGACATGATCTACAACAAAGAATATGCAAAGTTTAGCACTATGTTTATGTTCATCTTTTATTAAACTATTTAACAAAAGACTCCCACTATGTGTTTTGCAACAAAACTCCCTCTAAGTTACATAGTGGGTCAAGATCCTCATTTCACTAATTCCTAGTGAGCTTTGGCATCACGGCTAGAAAACTAGTGACATGGGTAAGCAACACCTTGCTAATCACATCCCTATGTGACTCTTGCTTGTTGGGTGACATCAATATGCCCCGGCCCCAACCTATGCCCCAAGGTCCAAAACTGTTTTGATAACCTTGTTAAGTAAACCAAATGCTTCCGCATGTAGATGTCCGACATCTACCCCAAATAATGATGATAACCGACGGCACTCTACTTTGGTAGACCTACCATGCGGTGATCATTATCTTTTGGTGCAACATATGGAAGGGCATGAACACCTAATTTTATGAGGCATTCTATCCTACCAAAGCAACATATCACAAAAATATTGCATAAGAATAAGATAGATAATATCACAGATAAACACATTTAACTGTGAAGTAGTATGGCCCAAAAAATAGTGATCTCCATCTCCATGTAGGTGTAGACGATCTCCATCCTCCACATCACTCCTTTAGGCCACCATGCTTGAAAGCTCGTAACCTCAAAACTAGGCTACTACCTATAATAGCTAGAAATTGAAGATTACAAAGATAGATTCAAGCATTAAGGTCGACACGCAGGTCGTTAAATACAATATAGACAGCTAACAATAGCTGAAATAATCATGACACGCAGGCCATGAACGAATGTTACATGCATCACATACATCTCATACATTCCAATAAGATATAGGGCCATACTATTCACATCATTCTCTGCAAAAACAAGTTAGACGTAGAATCGTATTCTACCTAACGATGTGAACCCATGACGCTATACAAGGCGGGTACGCACGGCGGTATTCGGCATAACCACCTTATGCCGATCCAAGACAATCTCTAGGGCACTAGAATTCCCACTGGCCCGAGGCTATCAGATTCGTATCCTACTAGTATTCGACATAACCACCTTATGCCGATCCGAGACAATCTCTAGGGCACTAGTAGTGATACAATCTATGCCTCATCCAACCCCTATTCACCGATTGATCTCATCAACCCGTGCTACCATCGATTCATCACATGAACCGACTGATCTAGACTGTAATAGATCCAATCTACTACAACCGCATATCATCATATGCGCTGATCCAGATCGCAAACTAAGCAAGATGGCTCTGATACCACTAAAGGAACGCGCGTAGGCTACGAAAGCATTGGTGATATGCCCTAGAGGCAACATGGAGATGTTGAATATATCACATACTATGTTTATGATGCATTACTTTGTTCCTTGAAATAGACATTATCATTATTGATCAATGAGTATGTGACTTATTCATGAGACTCTTAATGCTTAAATGTTGCTATTTCTAAATGATCCCTGATCATATATCATATGAGGAACAAATATGATTCAAAGATCAGCATATGTATTGATTGATGATCATGTCTCATGGATCATGGTATGGTGATACCAAATCAATAATATGGACATGTGTTAGTGAACATATGTTGGATAGACCCGCCATGAGACAACTGCAGAGATTCCATGTGTCATTAGTTGGTCTCAAGTAGTGTTTATGTAGAATCCTTAGACTTGAGATCATCATGGTTCCCAACATGCGTAGTAGCCTATTTTGGGACTACTAACCACTACTCAATAATCGGGTAGTCATAAAAGTAGTCTTCGGGTTTGCTATGAAACATGTAGTGGGATGTGAATGATCAAGATAGAATTTGCCCCTCCTTATGGGAGAGATATCTCGGCCCTCGATGTAATGGATTATGAAAGTGCATGGCCATGCCAATGTGATTGAGGAGTCAATCACAAGTTTATAATCCATCACGGAATCGAGAGAGTGATTGAGCTATTAAGAGGATGACACAGTCTCGCCTTGTGCTTAATCTATATCGTGAGGCAAAGGGATTACGTACATGAGAACATTACGAGTTCAGCCGATATGATCTTTACGTATACTTTGGGGTTAATATGTCTTGCTAGAGGCCGCTATTAACGGGGTGACCGGAAAGGCGTTTCGGGTTGCGACCAAGTATCGTGAACCTCAGTCGCACACTTAACAGGTTGGAACACTAATTCGAATGTGATTCGGATGTGGGCTCAATTCGGATAGAGATCCGGATAGACACACTATTGGGCCTCGGTCCACGAGGCCCAAGTGAAGAGGTCTATATATTTGGAGGCGGGGGTGAGGATACACGATCTGTTCCTCGAGCAAAACCTAGCCGCCACCTCCGAGCGAAACCCTAGCCGCTCGCGAGTCTTTGGTACACTCGCGATCGGCGTTCCACCCGCACGTGTGGATACGGTGGAGGCGCTCGTTGCGGCGTTGATCGGCATCAACAAACTACAGATTGGAACGGACTCGTGGTGTGGTTGATCGCGTGGAGAGCGATCTGTTGGGACGATCGGCTACTTCCACTACTACCTCGGCGGCGTGGTTGGATCGGCTTCTCCAACTCATCTTCACATGCGCTGGCGTCTAGTGGTAACGATCTATGATCCTCCTTAGCATGATGTCACGGTGTGCGTGGTAGAAATTTTTATTTTCTGCTTTCGTAGCCTACGCGCGTTCCTTTAGTTTTACTGTGCATATCCTATATGGATGGAAAGATAATCAAGTCTATTTTCACCTGCAATAAACAGTTTGTCTTTTGGATTTCCGAGGAGAGAGTTATTGCTGTTTTACTAAAGACTGCACAGAAGTTGAGCAGACTCGCAAGAATTTGAGAAGACTCATTGAATGCTTCAACCAGTTGGCCTTCCACCTTCCAACGTGGTGACTTATGTTCATACCCAGCTAGGAGGGTCGTTCCTAGTATATATACCCCTCTACTCCTATCCGTAGAGACGTCTTTTCTTTGGAGATTGATTTTATTAACAACAATGAGAGTGTTCTTGTTTACCGAGTTCTTGTGATTCCCCGCGAATTGCATCTAGCTTGTGCTTCTACGCCATCGAGTGTAGCTGTGTGAGTTAGTATTCAGGTTTGTGGACTAACGATTGTCTCGGATAGCAGGCTATGGTTGGCTTCCTCGTCGTTGGGTTACAAATTTCCCCAAAGTATCATTCTTGATCCTACGCAATGAGATCGGGCAAATCGTTGCATTGGCTCTCCCGGGCTAGTGCGCATCAACACTGATACTAAGGAATATAGCAGTGAGTGCTAAGCTTTGATTATATGGCACTGAAGCAAACCTTGGCAATTAGTGCTATATCAAAAAAAAAAGAACCAGAGTTAGAGTAAAAGTAGCTAATAATAGACTTATGAAGAGAGAGACGTGATGTATCCACCTAAACGTCTATTTTAGATGCTAAGGGATTTACATCTTTGAGAGAGAGAGAGATATTATATATATATATATATATATATATATATATATATATATATATATATATATATATATATATATATATATATATATATATATATATATATATATATATATATATATATATAGACACACACAGTGATATGTGATAGATTTGAGTTTTGATGTATACCGTGCATCAATAATGCAACCGCCGGGAGAAGCTTATCTGGCGACTAATCAGCCACGCGCGCGACATAGGCCACTGTTTGGATACGCTTATCGAGAATCGATTTTAATTTGATCAAGATTTTTACGATAAGTCGCGATCGAAGAATCTGCGATCGAATAATCTGAATAATCTGATGGGGCTTGCGATGCAGATTTTGGATTCTCGGTGCAAATGCTGATTTTTCCCACCGCGGTTGAAAGAATCGAAAAATAATCAAAGCGTTTGGGTGGGATTCTCGCTTAATTCTACCCAGAATCGGATTTTAAGCGTATCCAAACAGGGCCTTAGCTTTGGATTTTAGCTACCTTAGCTAAGCTAATAGCTATTGTCTTAAGCAGAACGGGAGACTTCACGGAATAATTACGTATGGAAATTAACAAACCAATCGAACTAAAATCCCCTTGTCGTGGCGCTGTCCCCTGCCGTTCATATGTAAAAAAATCCATTAGCAGATACACACTAATTTAATACTAAAAAAATGAATTAGTATCAAGGAGAAAACGTAAGCACAGACACAAATATTTGCAATCAATGTACAGTAGAAAGGAATTATATATATATATAGGACGCTGAAATGGGACACCTAGGTGCCCAGACACCTAGGCTCCCTGCCGTTAGATTGCTTTTAGATACGTGCTAGAGCAATGGTATGTATGGTATGTAATATATTAGGCATGCTAAATCAATCATGGAAGGAAAGTCTTAATCATGGATGGAAAGTCTCAATCACACTAGCACGCATCTAAAAACAATCCAAGGTAAGGAGACTAGGTGTCAGGACACCTAGGTGCCTCATTATTTATACTATATATATATATATATATATATATATATATATATATATATATATATATATATATATATATATATATATATATATATATATATATATATAGGATGCTGAAATAGGGTACTATGGTGTGCAGGTACTAAGTCTCCCGCTTTTGATTGCTTTTAGATGCGTGCAAGTGCAATGATATATAATATATCAGGATGGAAAGCCTTAATCATGGATGAAAAGTCTCAATCATAGAGTCTAAGCATCATGGTGCCCTTATATATATTATAGCTGAATGCCCATGCGTTGCTACGGATTTTTAAAATTTATCATACTACATGTTTTAAAACTCACGGGTGGTAAAAAATTTTAGAATATGCATACAAGCATGTTCTAAAAGTTTTTAAATCTGTCAAGTAAGTCGAAAGTCGTCGATCACATCTCGTGGTCACAAGTCAGAAGACATCGACCACACCTCGTGGTCACAAGTCAGAAGACATCGACCACACCTTGTGGTCATAGGTCGGGAGCCCTCAAGCACACCTTGTCGTCGTAAGTCGGAAGCCATCGACTATCGCACGTGATTGTAGGTCGAGAGCGGTCGACCATTACTAGTGGTCGTAAGTTGGCAGCAGTCAACGATCAATCTTGGTCCTAAATCGGGAGCTTTCGACAATGGCTCATGGTCGTACATCGGAAGCCGACGACCATCGTTCGTGGTCATAAGTTGGAAGCCATCGAGAATACCTCGTGGTCGTAAGTCAGAACACATCGGCCAGCGCTCGTAGTCGTAAATCGAAAAACATTGACCACACCTTATGGTCGTAAGTTAAAACACATTGACCAGTACTCATGGCCGTAAATTAGAAGCATTCGATCACACCTTGTGGCCGTAAGTTAGAAGCTATTG
Source organism: Dendrocalamus sinicus (assembly GCA_036346575.1). NCBI lineage: Eukaryota > Viridiplantae > Streptophyta > Magnoliopsida > Poales > Poaceae > Dendrocalamus > Dendrocalamus sinicus. The sequence goes on along the minus strand of JAYEVI010000411.1, from coordinate 214,432 downwards.
GCCATCGAGTGTGATCGTAGGTCCGAAGTGGTTGACCATCGCTGGTGGTCATACGTTGGCAGGCCTCTGGTGCGCTTGTGCCCTGTCACCCGACTATCGGCACCAGCCTGCTTGGCCCTGACTTCGACCATAGCTTAGACTTTGACCACGACCCTTCGACTTCGATTACGACCCTTCAACTTCGACCGTGGACCAATTTCATCCACGGCCCTTCGACTTCGACCACTGTCCCCTTCGACAACGGTTTGGACTTTGACAATGACCCTTCGACTTCGACCACGGCCTGACTTCAACCATATCCCTTCGACTTCGACCGTGGACCGACTTTGTCCATAGCACTTCGACTTCGATCACTGCGCCCTTCGACAACGGCTTGGACTTCGACCACGGCCTTTCAATTTTGACCATGGTTTCGACTTCGACCACAGATCTTTTGACTTCGGGCACGACCCCCTTCAACCATGGCTTCGACTTTGACAACAGCCCCATTCGACCATGGCACCGACTTCGACGGCCAACTTGTGAGACCAAAATCGCCAGATAGCACGACAGGCTCCGAGCGAAGAGCAGGAGGAGGTAGAGAGGCTCACCGGACGAGCGGCCGCTAGGCGACGGAGGGGGGGGGAGCCCGGTGGGCAGGCATAATAAAAGGAAGCCACCGTCATCGCCGAGAGCCCTTCTCTTTGATCCACCGGCCACTATCGCCGAGCGCCATTCTCTCCGATCCACCGGCCACTGTCACCAAGCATTGTGCCGCTGGTTGGAGGGGCGATGGGAGATGGAATTGGTGACAGCATCCTGGGGAAAGTTGGGGGACTGTGATCAGATGCTGCCGCGCAGGGAAGGAATTGGTGGCGACGTCGAGGAGGAGGAGGAGGCGCAACACGAGGGTTGGGGAGAAGGAGGTGGTAGTCCGAGGAGGTGGAGGTGGGGAGGTGATGGCGGGCAGATGGGCAGAGGAGGCGGCGGGCAAATGCGTTAGGGAGGCGATGATGAGAGGACGCGACGCTGCTGGGGGAAGTTGGGGGACTGCGACCAGACGCTGCTGTACGGGGAAAGAATTGGTGGCGGCGCTGAGGAGGAGGAGGCGTGGCATGAGGGTTCGGGGGAAAGAAGGAGGCGGCGGTTGCGGGTGGTGGAGTGGTAGCGGGAGGCAAAGGATGCGGGGGAAGAGAAGAGGAGGAGCGCGGCCCACGCGTCGGCTCGACCTTTTCTACGAGGAGCGGAAGAACTATCTACATGTGGATCTGGACGGCTGGTCTTTGATCAGGCGGTTGAGAAGGAGGAGTGAGAATGAATCGACGGCCACTAACTCACATTTTTGTTATATATATTCCCTGCCTTTAGATTGCTTTTAGATACGTGCAAGTACAATAATATATAATATCAGGATGGAAAGTCTTAATTATGAATGGAAAGTCTTAATCATAGATGCAGGCACCATGGTGCCTACATTATATATATATATATATATATATAGATATATATATATATATATATATATACATATATATATATATATACATATATATATATATATATATATATATATATATATATATATATATATATATATATATATATATATATATATATATATATATATATATATATATATATATATATATATATATATATATATATATATATATATATATATATATATAGAAGCCTCTTTTCTACTCCGGTGTGTAATTACACCTATGTCGTATCTCACAACGTAGGGAGTATCTCGCGTAACGAGGAGTATGTATATGTAGTATACGAGTATTTAAGACTATATAGGTGGTATGAATAATTTTTCAGATATGGTATGTATATTTTTTCAACATACTCCTTTTTATGTACGTATATAAAGGTATTTACAAAATACGCTAAACACTATGGCCTCCCTTGCAATTGTTTCGTATGGTTCACATTAGAATATCTTATAACTAGTATATGAGTATACCTAAAGTGATAAAGGAGTATTTCAAATTTATTTAAGTGATATATTAGAGGTGGGTGTAATTACACAGGGAGTAAAAAGTATTTTTCTCTCTCTCTCTCTCTCTCTCTCTATATATATATATATATATATATATATATATATATATATATATATATATATATATATATATATATATATATATATATATATATATATATATATATATATATATATATAGTGTTTCATCGTCTAGGCACGATATCAATATCAGTTGATTTGCTTTGAGATTCATAATGTTTGATGTGGGTATCTTCATATACCTATAAAAAAGTATATTTGAGATGTCAAACTCCGAAAAAAATTAAATTCAACTTCAGTTTAATTAGTTTGAACTATTTTTATGGTATATACTCACTGTAGTCGCATTGAACTCAAAAGTAGTTCAAAACTTACTTACCATAAATATACCAAGGGTATAAAACATTTTCATACCCAAACTCAAAAAAAATATCAATAATACACGTGTATCGAATGTGGGTGCCTAGGCACCATGGTGCCTTACGTAATTTTCCTATATATATAGCATGTTAGCACTCAAATGGGCTTTAGCACTAGATACGTTCCCATATATATATATATATATATATATATATATATATATATATATATATATATATATATATATATATATATATATATATATATATATATATATATATATATGGAGCGTATCTAGTGCTAAAGCATTTGATCTGCTAACATGCTAAAGCTACTCGAGGCGTTAGATCCGCCCCTTACGGCCTAGATTTGTGCGGTGGAAATACCAAATCCACTTATGCAATTTTGCGAAAACCCCCCGCATCCCATCTCCCTCGCGCGATGCCTCGCGCGACGCCTGACCTCCCTCGTCGCGCGACATCGCCTGATCTATCTCCACGCGCGACGCCTAATCTAACGCTCCTCGCGCGACGTCGCCTGTTCTCCCTCGCGCAACGCCTGATGTCTTTGTGTTGATGGTTCTCTCTCTCGCCCCTGAGCTCTAAGTCTTTCTTCTACCGGACTTGGTAAAAGCTGAAGTTAGAACGAGAACGAGTCTTTGTTCATGTGTCGGAGCCCGGGGGCTTCAGCGAATTATGGAGCAGTACGGTGTAGAAAAAAAATGTTCCAGTACTATGCGAAGGTCACCAGTTCAATTCTTTAGAGATTCGGTATATTTTATAGATCTTGTGGGAAGAATGGGTGTTCAGAAGAGTATCTGTTTTTCACATTTTTTAGAGAGAGAAGAATATAGGTGAATCATGCAGTGAGCTATACGAAGGAGATGAAATAGGCTCTATTTTGGCGAACGAACAAGCGACGTCGTGCGAGGAGCGTTAGATTAGGCGTCGCGCGTGGAGGCAGATTAGGCGACGTCGCGCGAGGGAGATGGGAGGCGGGGGGAAAAGACGGGGAGGTGAGGGGTTTTAGCAAAATTGTATAAGTGGATTTGGTATTTTCACCCTCACAGATCTAGGTCATAGGGGGTGGATCTAACGCTCCTGAGTAGCTGTAGCATATTAGCACTCAAATAGGCTTTAGCACTAGATACGTTCCTATATATATATATATATATATATATATATATATATATATATATATATATATATATATATATCGTCACCGTGAGAGTTTTCACGCACGAGCTTGACTAGTGCTTTGTCCAGGAGGAGGTGAGGACTCAGAGTCCTCTCTGGTGGGTACATGACAAACAGACCAACCCATCTTTCCTGGCGTGACGCATGATGTGATATCCTTGCTTGCTTGCCAACCTAGCTAGTCTTTTTCTCTAAATATGCTAACCAACAGCCAACAGAGCGAACATTTTCAGAAAGTTTCATCTGCATCTCCAGGTGATTGGAGGAGCCTCGACTGGGCTTCGCCGGCGTCGGCGACGAGCTCACAAGCATCCAAGAAGGTCAACTCTCTTTACTCAACGCGGGTAGGACTGCGAGTACAACAGTAGGATTGGGCGGGAAATTAGTAGGTCTGTTCTAATTCAAGTACCAGGCGAGAATCAGAAGAAGGTTTGTTTTTTTGTTTTCTATGAAAATATCTGAATGGCTGTTTGGGAATCCCAAAATCCGTTTGTTTGTTGGTTGTTATTCTACTTCTATCTAGCCTTTTGTGTGTTCTCGGAAAAAAATTCGAAGGATATTTGCAAGGTTCCCAAAATCTGTGCGTTTGGGCTGAAAGCTGATGCACTGATGCAAAATAGGATTCCCTAATATATCGTTGCATTCCTAATAAAAAGATTATATTGCTGCATAGATCTAAAAAAAGGATTACATACAACACCTCGTACGAAAAATTCCCTGAGAGGGCAGCCCCATGTGGAACAGGAACACATGCCTAGAACCTCGTTTCGCCTTAACCCAGAATTCCCTAATTATATGGTTGCATTACTTAATAAAAGAATATGTTGTTGCATATATCTCAAAAAAAAAAAAGATTAAGGACCCGTTCATATAAACTTTTGGTTTTGGCTTATAAATAGTAACCGCTTGTAGAGAAGCTAGTAAAGAAAGACACATGCGTGCGGTTTTGATCGATATAAATGAAGACGCTGCAGTGCATACTACAATCGACTAGTAGATCCCGTTTTGAAAAGATATTCTATTTGAAAGCTAAGTACTGCTGAAAAACCATTTACTATAGAAAAGTAGCTTTTTGAATCCAATATAAATATTGCCTACATGTAACACCCTGTGCCTAAAATTCCATAGGAAGGCAGCCCCTATGTGGAATGGGTAAATATATGTGGCACCTCGCTTCGTCTACAAGGATTAATTCAGAAGCGCTATATTTTGTGCCAATAGACTTTATACGCTAATGTAAATGCAAAGTGGCATGTGGAAATAAAGGTTGAGGTGTTAAACTATATCGCTGCAAAGCAATGAAGTTATTTACCGTTATTTTACTGAAAATTAAATTTATACCCTTTGCAAAATCACGGCAGCTCTTACCCTTATTTTGTTCCATCTTTTGCTGTTGTTTCCACTAATTCTTCAATAAGCTTGTCATTTATCGCAATGCATAAATGCATTAATTCATACGCACCCTTTTTACAGGCCGTGCTGTTCGTAAAATCCTAACCAAGATATCAGCCTACATAAATCTGCCAACTAGTTACTACGGAGAGCAATGGCTGAGGTTGTGATTTCTTTAGCCATTAAAAAGATTGCTATTGCTATAGGAAATGAAGCAATCAACCAAGCTAGTACGCAACTCAAAAAGTTTGTGGTACAACGAACAGAGCTCCAAGGCAGCATGGGTCGTACGGGGATGGAGCTTCGAGTGATGCATGATTTCCTCTGTCAAATGGACATTCGATACCGCCAAAATCAAATATTTGAAGGTTGGTTGGAGGAGGTGCGAAAGGTAGTACATGCCATCGAGGACATTGTTGATGATTATTTGCATCTGGTTGGAGAGGAACCTGATACTGGATGGAGTTCCTACTTGAAGAAAGGAATCAAGAAACCAAAAACTCTTCTTCTTTTAAACAATACAGCTTCCTTGATAAAGCAAAAGGAGCTCGACCTTAGGCGACTATCTGAGGCTAAAGATCGATGGGTTCCAATGCCAAGTGGTGGGAACATTACTGACTCGAGTTACATTGTGCAGAGGTCGCAAAATCAAGCAAGAATTTCACGCTCCCTAGGAGAAGAAGATCTCGTGGGGATTGAAGGTAACAGAGAAATAGTCACTCAGTGGGTAATGCATGACACACTAACATGCTCTCTAATAGTTCTTCATGGCATGGGAGGGCTTGGAAAAGGGAGCTAATGTTTATAAAAGGGAGCAGAAGAATTTTGACTGTTATGCTTGGGTCTCCATATCTCAAACTTATTGCAGAGAAGAAGTCCTAAAAAAGTTGACTGCTGAATTTTGCAAAGATAACCAAAAGAACTTGTGCACTGAAGAGACACTGCAGAGCTTTCTAGAGCACAAAAGGTACTTGATTGTACTGGATGATGTTTGGAAACCAGAAGATTTCACTAGCCTGTCCGGAGAACTCATCCCAAATCGCCAAGGAAGTAGAATAATAATCACAACACGTAATGCTGATGTCGCTCAGCTTGCCAGCCAAGGATTGAGGTTAGAGCTAAAAACCTTATCAGAGGCTAAGTCATGGGAGCTCTTTTGTAAGAAAGCTTTTCCAAGTGAGGCGGATCATAAATGCCCTGCAGGACTTGAGGCTTTGTCACGTAAAATACTGAGCAAGTGTGGAGGCTTGCCTCTTGCTATTGTCTCTATCGGCAGTCTCTTGTATGTGCGCGAGAAGACGACAGAGGAATGGAAAAGAATTAATGATCAACTCAGCTGGGAGCTAGCTAATAATTCAGGCTGTCTGATGTCAGCGATATTTTGTATCTAAGCTTCATATACCTTCCAACATATCTGAAGAGTTGTTTTCTGTACTGCAGCTTGTTTCCAGAGGACCATGTTCTGAAAAGAAGATCACTCATAAAATTGTGGATAGCAGAGGGGTTCATTGAGGTACGTGGTGAAAGCACATTAGAAGAAGTGGCAACTTACTATCTGAACGAGCTAGTCCGAAGAAGTATGCTGCAGGTTATTAAACGCAACTCGTTTGAAAGGATAAAAGAGTGTAAAATGCATGATATAGTTCGGGAGTTGGCATTGGATTTGTGTCAACGTGAGAGTTTCGGTGTTGCATATGGGAGTGGTAAGGCCGGGTCAGAAGCTATGGATACACGCCGATTGTTTATACAGAAATGCACTGATGATATCCATTCAAATTCAACTCTACATCGTGCTCGATCTATCGTATCATTTGGCAATGGCACGCCATCATCCATGCTGCTGCCTTCAATAGCAGAGAAGTCTAAATATCTATCAGTGCTGGAATTGTGTGGCCTGCCTATCGAGAAGGTTCCAAATGCTATTGGAGATCTGTTTAATTTACGCTATTTGGGTTTGCGTGATTCAAAGGTGAAGCTCCTTCCAAAGTCTATCGAGAAGCTTTCTGATCTATTGACACTGGACCTTGCTAGATCTAACATACAAGAGCTACCTCAAGGAATTTCGAAACTCAAGAAGCTTAGGAATTTGTATGCTGACAAAATTAATGATCCATTCTGGAGAGACTTTCGGTTTAGTAGTGGTGTGTGCATCCCCAAGGGCTTAGGGAATTTAAAAGATCTACGAACGCTGCAGGCAGTGGAGGCACAAGAGGGGTCTGTAAGGGATTTGGGGAAATTGACACAGTTGAGAACATTGAGGGTTCTGAATGTGAAGGGGAAGTATTGTGATGACCTGTGCAGGTCTCTACTCCAGATGGAGTTCTTGTCCAACTTGGATATTTCTGCGAGTGACGAAAATGAGGTTCTCCGATTGGATGGTTTAACCCCTCCGCCAGCTAACATTTGCAAACTCCTTCTGCGGGGGCAGTTGGCACCTGGGACGTTGGATTCTCTTCTTTTCCAATCAGCTTGGGAAAATTTATATGAAGTGTATCTACGTAGGTGTCAGTTGGCACAAGAGCATCTGCTATCCCTTTCTCAGCTGTCAAACTTGACGCTGCTATATCTCATGAGTGCATACCTTGGAGAACGATTAACATTTTACCCCGGGTGGTTTCCCAGGTTGAAGGAGCTGCATTTAAGAAATCTTCCTAATCTGAAGACACTAGAGATACAAGAAGTTGCCATGAAGAACCTGGAAATTCTATCATTCTCCCACCTTGACAAACTGATAGAGATCAGGCCTGCCGTTAAATACCTCACGTCCCTCCGCGAAGTGTTTTGTCGCAGTGTGACTGCTGAGTTGCAAATGTGGTTGCGTGGTTGAAATCTGTGTAGGCCCTGTGGTATTCTATGCCAGAAATGTAAGTCGCTCAACAGCTTGCTATTGCGGTATTTATGTGCAAGATTGATCGTTTAATTCCATCCTCACGTTTTGTTCTTTATCGACTAGATGATCGGAGGGGAAAATGATTTAGCCGAGATTGCTGCTATCTGTTCTTGGGTCTCTGTTGAAGACTGGCGTGTTGTACTGTTGTTTGATAGCCGGAGGAATTCTGCCTGGTCCGTCACCACCTGGAATTCCCTCCTCTCAACACTCTAAAACTCGCTGGTTCCTTGTTAATCATTTTTAATTAACACTTTGCTTCCAGTGGTGTCAGATATAAAACTGGGTGTTAGGGCCGACGGATTCCGTAAATACTAAATTCTTGTTTGGGACTAAGGTTCGAAAAATTTGTAAGGGTTGTTTGAGTGCTAGAATTCCTTGTGCTGTCATTACATAATGTTTATAATTTGTGATAGGAGTGACTAGTGCTGCTTTATATATTGTACATTCAATTTTCAATAATCCACTACCCATCCTACACTGGTGGTTCTGTAGTCGTAAAGTGTCATAGAAGAAGAAAAAAGTTTACAATAATTATTTGTAGCTAGAAGTTGTTTGGATCATACAAATTAATCTCCATTTGCGATTGTGTTGGACAAAAATTCTTTTGACAAAAATTCTTTTCACTCTTGCTGCGTTTGCCTCACCACCATTGTCGGACCATGTGTACAAGATCTACCTATGTGATTCTCGGCATCGTTGGCCCTCGCGCAATATATATATAAATATAAAAAAAAACACTAGGTATCTGCAGCATATTTTGTAACCTATAGTAAACATGGGTATTTTCTTCTTAGCCCCCGCTGATGACGAGAGGGTCTTGCCTGCTCGGTTGGGTTGAAAAGTTATGGCTTATGGTTGAAATTTTATTGTAGCTGAAGATGATTTATTTGGTGTAATTAAATCTAAAAAAATTAAAAATAGAAAAAAATATGCTAGTTCAACACGGACAACGCAAACGAATACGGGAAAAAAGAACTGGCAAAAAAGCTCAAAAAAAATCAAAAGTTCAGAAAAGACGAAATTTATGAATAATAAAAAATAAGTTAGAAGTCAGAAGCTGAAATGAGTGCTTATGAAACGACAGAAATACGATTAGTTTACAAAGTGTAGTAGACTAGTGCAGTACTAGTGCGTTCGTGACTCATCAATGATAATCGATCGATCACCAGTTCACCGCGTGCGCGCCTTCTTATTTGATTTGTTGTGCCCTACTTAATTGATTAATTAATCAAGGCCACCAAATCAACAATTAACAATGTCATTGCCTTCCAAATCGCTATATAACTTTTGCAACGCGCGAATTGAAAAGGATGCTTCTTTTTCGCGTCATGTCAAAATGTAGCTATCACGAATTGCTCCACTGGAATTAAAACCCACCTTTTTTTACTCAAATGCAAGGAGACATGGCTTACCTGCTCGACAGAGCGGTATGCTGTCATTTGTGCATGTTACGGCACTGGTTTTCGTGTGATGTGCATAAGAACATCATATATGCAAAAAATCACAAGTTGTAATGAACGTGTCACACACCATAAATTTTCTTAATTTAAGGGGTTTTTTTCGGAGTACATGCAAAAGACTCCGTGTCATTACATTAACAGAACAAAAAAGAGTACAACTAATCACCTAACCAAATTGGTCAGGTGATAAAGTATAACAGAGCTTGTTCAGGCTTCTTATTAGACACCATAATTGAATGCATATATTGATTCTAGTTGAGTGCCCGTGCGTCATAACGGATCTTCAATAATTATTACCAATTCCAAACTCTCAAGAAACAAAACAATATGAAATTCCCTACGTTCATGAGTTGGCTCCCTGAGAGACTAAATCAAAATTTTCACTAAATCAATGTACTAATGCAACTATATAAAATCCACCGTGCACAAATAAATAACCCAAAATTTAGAAGGTGCACAAAAAAATTCCATCCTATGAGCAAGCCGAATCATGCCACAAGTCACATGCATACATATGTGCGTATATGATCTCATCCTTCACAGAAGATCCTCTAAAACATATGCATACATAGACACAAATCAATCCGTACAAGACCTTGTGCATTCCTAGATACTAAGCTAATATTATAGGAGAGAGAAATTTCTCAACACTGGTACTAAGAGCAACTCCAGCAGTAACTCTCAAAACAGGGCCCCTACTTTTTATTTGAGGGCTCCCCCTACTTTTGAGGGCTCTGTTTTTGATCGCACTCGTGAGAGCCCTCAAAACAGGGCCCCTACTTGAGCCCTCATCTTACTTTTGAGGGCCGAGGGCAAAACTCACTCGGCGGCCCTATTGAGCCCTCATCCAACTTTTGAGGCCGATGGGCAAAAACTCACTCGGTGAGGGCCCCTACTTGAGCCCTCAAAAGTAGGGCTCCTCCACTCCCCAGGAATGAGGGCTCGAGGAGATTTGATGGCCCCTACTTTGAGGCTCAAGTAGGGGCCTGTTAGATGAGTTTTTGCCCTCGACCTTTAAAAATAGGATGAGGCTCAAGTAGGGGCCCTGCCGGAGTTGCTCTAAGGGATATAGCAGTGAGTGCTAAGCTTAGATGGCATGGCACTGAAGCAAACCTTGGCAATTAGTGCTATATCAGAAAAAATTGAACCAGAGTTAGAGTAAAAGTAGCTAACAATAGACTTACACACACATATATAGGGAACGTATCCTGTGCTAACATGCTAAAACCGGTCAGGATCGTCAGATCTGCCCCCAATGGCCTAGATTCTTGAGGGTGGGATGCACCAAACCACTTACGCAATTTCGCCAAAAAAAACCCCTACCGGTTTCCCTCTTTTTTTTCCTCCCCACGCCGTTTGCCTCATCTCCCCTTCGAGTCACCGTTTCATCTCCCCAAATCATCCGGGCCGCGATCATCCTGCCACGTCCCGCGTCCCCGCGCGCGCCGTCGTCCCGCGACAGCAGGTTGCTCACACCTCACTGGATTGCTCACACCTTCCTTGCTCTCTTTCTATCTACTTCTACTATTGCACAAGTCTATGCGGTTCATTGATTCATAGTTGTGCCTATGTGACTCCTGGTTGTGCTTCTATAAGCCAAATAATGCAACTTGTAATTCATATCTGCTTAACTCCGGTGGTGATCTTCTGTAACCAATGCAAGAACTTGATGTATCTACTGTACACATCATTGATTCGGCCCAGCGCCTATGTGATTGATGCGCTGGTGCTTATGCATATCTTCTTACCGCTTACTAGTTTCAGATGGTAAGATCGTTTTCTGTGTTCCATCTGTGCTGCTGTCGCGGGACGACGGCGCGCGCGGGGACCGGGACGTCGCAGGATGATCGCGGCCCGGATGATTCGGGGAGATGAAACGGCAACTCGGAGGGCAGCTGAGGGAAATGGCGTGGGGAGGGAAAAAAAAGAGGGGAAACCGATAGGGGGTTTTTGGCGAAATTGCGTAAGTGGTTTCGTACATTCCACCCTAAAAAATCTAGGTCATTGGGGGCAGATCTGACGATCCTAATCGGTTTTAGCATGTTAGCACTGAAAAGTCTGTTAGCACTGGATACGATATATATATATATATATATATATATATATATATGGCGAAATGGGACTCCTAGGAGTCCAGGCACCTAACCTATAAACCGTTTGATCAAATTGAGATGTGCTATCTTGAAGTAGTAAGATTTTAACGGGTATATACCCATTAGCCTATACTCTGGTTGCCCTAGTATTCAAACTTCTAATTGAATGGATGCAAATCGGATAATTAATTGCCATAAACCGTAGTATACCCTATAGACAAAACTTTCCTTCATAGCGATTGAAGCGGTGATATACCCATTAGCCAATACATTCCTTCCAGTAGCCAATACACAACCATTGGCCTATATTTGTTACGCCATAAATATCCACCGACAAGATCCTTTTGAAGTATGTGTGTAGAACCTTTTGAAGTACCGTGAAAATTTGTATGTGTTAAGATCATTTGGTGCCATATATAGAGTTCCTGCCATTACCGTAGAGTAGGTATGTGAATTGGCCATGTATTAAATTGGCCATGCAGTTCAAACTCCTTCACTTCACAATCCCAAATAATTCGCTTAGGAGTTAGTACATAAAGATTGAATTTCATTTCTTCAATTTGTTCTCCTCTTCTAAGTTTATAGCTTTAGTGCTAGCTTCATCGATGTTACCCACCAAATAAAAAGCCTTGTTGGGTAGGCCGTCTAATTCTCGGAAAGGATTAGTTGAAATCCCTAATTGTTTATGCAAGACCAACATACTTTCTGCGAGCCGGTAAAACTTCGCCACAAAGAAGCGGTTGTGATAAGAAACGTTCAATTTTCGTGCTCTTGCTACGGTTAAGCGATCCTCCTCGATAATTCATCCAACCCAAGAATTGCGATAATGTCACGAAGTTCTTTGTAACGTTGTAAAGTTTGCTTAACTCTTTGCGCGGTTTCATAATGTTCGTTGCCAACGATCCGAAGTGTAACATAGTTGAGGTTGAATCTAAAGGATCTCTTGCTGGATAAATACCCTTGGAAGCTAATCCTCTGGAAAGTATGGTAGTAGCATCCAAATGTGCAAATGTTGTGGCGGGAAGCGAGTCGGTCAAATCGTCAGCGGTACATAAACCGCTTGGATCGAAGTGTTAGATCCTTTTGGTAGAAGTAATTCTTTCTTGCAAAGAACCCATTTCGTACTAAGAGTAGGTTGATAACCCAACGCGGAGGGCATTCTCCTAATAAAGCGGATACCTCAGATCTGCTTGAACAAAGCGAAAGATATTATCGATGAATAGAAGCACGTCTTGCTTATTAACATCTCGGAAATATTCTGCCATAGTTAGAGCGATTAAACCAACTCTCATCACGAGCTCCGCGGTTCTTCATCGGGGTAACTACGCTAGCTTGGTACTATTTCTAGTCGATATCACATACCCTTATCGAATTTAGAATATTATTAGGATTAGACCGGACACGCTTCTCGAAAACAAGGAAGTGATAGCACGGGTTTGAATATGTGGGTTCGATAGGAGTGAAAGAGGCGATAGGTTTTAGTGAAAGAAGGGCTTGTTTTCCAATAAGTTCTATTGCTTTGACACATGTAGTATATAACATAATATATAACATAAATAAATATCACTGAATAAAAGCATGTATTAGATAGCGTATTCGTCTTTCCAGAGCTAAGCGTGCGTGCTTGCGATCGGACGGCTCCGAATAAGGAGTCCCTGACACCTAGGAGTCCTCAATACTTTTACTATATATATATATATATATATATATATATATATATATATATATATATATACACTATAAATAACGAGGCACCTAGGTGTCCTGACACCTAGTCTCCTTACCTTTGGATTGCTTTTAGATGCGTGCTAGTGTGATTGAGACTTTCCATCCATGATTAAGACTTTCCTTCCATGATTGATTTAGCATGCCTAATATATTACATACCATACATACCATTGCTCTAGCACGTATCTAAAAGCAATCTAACGGCAGGGAGCCTAGGTGTGCAGGCACCTAGGTGTCCCATTTCAGCGTCCTATATATATATATATATATATATATATATATATATATATATATATATATATATATATATATACCATTGCTCTATACGTATCTAAAAGCAATCTAACGGAGGGAGCCTAGGTGTCCAGGCACCTAGGTGTCCCATTCAAATCTATCCTATATATATATATATATATATATATATATATATATATATATATATATATATATATATATATGACGAGTGTTTCATGCACCATGGTGCCTAGGCACCAATATCAATACCGTTGATTTGCTTGAGATTCGCAAGCGTTTGATGTGGGTATCTTCATATACCCATAAAAAAAGTATATTTGAGATGTCAAACTCGAAAAATTTAAATTCAACTTCAGTTTAATTAGTTTGAACTATTTTTATGGTATATACTCATGTAGTTGCATTGAACTCAAAAGTAGTTCAAACTAATTTGAACTGAGTTCAAAACTTACTTACCATAAATATATCAAGGGTATAAAACATTTTCATATCCAAACTCAAAAAAATTATCAATCATGCACATGTATCCGATGTTGGTGCCTAGGCACCATGGTGCCTTATGTAATTTTCCTATATATATATATATATATATATACTGCTAAGATTTGAGTTTTGATGTAGACACGTGCATCAATAATGCAACGGTAGGAGATGCTTATCTGTGACTAATCAACACGCGCTATGACATATATAGGGCTGTTTGGTTCATGACCGTTGCCTAGCCACAAGTTAGGCGTGCCACGATTTTAGGTAGTTGTTTGGTTCAGCGACGCAACGTGGCATGCCACACTTTCTTAGCACGGCGACACGTCATAGACTCGGTTTCTTGCCAAACTTTGCCACAAGTGTGGCTTGATTTTGTTAGCCACACTTTATGGCGTACCACACATTGCCTAAGTTACCTTAGCTAGCTAATACTACCCTATTACGCCAGGGAAACGCTGCGGAGGGAGCGCCACCTCGGCCCGCGGCGCGTCCGGCCGTAGCGTGGCGAAAATTTGATACGGTGGAGCGTTTTTGCGGAAAAGTCCGTGCGTTTTCGAATACGTAAAGGTCCTTTTTCCTCGCGAAAGGTCCTCTCAGTTTTTTAGCCCCTCCACTTTGCGGGATGGCCCCGCGGTTTGAAATTGCGACGAGTCCTCGTTTATTTACGTGACAGGTCCTCGATTTTTTTACAAAAAAACCCTTTACCTTTTTTGAAAATACACATGTGCCGTCGACTTTTTTTTTAAAAACTCCTCACCAATTATCGTCTCTTTTACTTTGGTACGTACGGTGGCTGGCGCGGCGTGGCGCCGCGTCTATTAGGCTAGTAGCTATAGTCTTAAGCAGAAGGGGAGACTTCACGGAATAATTACGCATGGAAATTAACAAACCAATCGAACTAAAATCCCCTGGCCGTGGCGCTGTCCCCGGACGTTCATATGTAAAAAAAATCCATTAGCAGATACACACTAATTTAATACTAAAAAAATGAATTAATATCAAGGAGAAAACGTAAGCACAGACACAAATATTTGCAATCAATGTATAGTAGAAAGGAATTAAATAAATATATATAGGATGCTGAAATGGGGCACCATAGTGTCTAGGCATTAAGTCTCCCTGCCTTTGTATTGTTTTTAAATGCGTGCAAGTACAATGATATATAATATATTATGATGGAAAGTCTTAATCATGGATGAAAACTCTCAATCATAGAGCCAGCGTCATGGTTCCCCTTTATATATATATATATATTTATATATATATATATATATATATATATATATATATATATATATATATATATATATATATATATATATATATATATATATATATATATATATATATATATATATATATATATATATATATATATATATATATATATATATATATATATATATATATATATATATATATATATATATATATATATATATATATATATATATATATATATATATATATATATATATATATATATATATATATATATATATATATATATATATATATATATATATATATATATATATATATATATATATATATATAGGAAATTACCTAAGGCACCATGGTGCTAAACCCACATCCGATACACGTGTATGATTGATAATTTTTTGAGTTTGGGTATGAAAATGTTTTATACCCTTAATATATTTATGGTAAGTAAGTTTTGAACTCGGTTCAAACTAGTTTGAACTACTTTTGAATTCAATGCGACTACGGTGAGTATATACCATAAAAATAATTCAAACTAATTAAACTGAAGTTGAATTTAATTTTTTTAGTTTGACATCTCAAATATACTTTTTTATGGGTATATGAAGATACCCACATCAAGCGTTATGAATCTCAAAGCAAATCAACTGGTATTGATATGGGTGCCTAGGCACCATGGTGCATGAAACACTCATATATATATATATATATATATATATATATATATATATATATATATATATATATATATATATATATAGACACACACACTAGTTTGAATGCCCGTGTGTTGCTACGGATTTTTAAATTTTATCATACTACATGTTTTAAACCTCACGGGTGGTAAAAATTTTTAGAATATGCATACAAGCATGTTTTAAAAGTTTTTAAATCCGTCAAGTAAGTCGAAAACTGTTGATCACACCTCGTGGTCATAAGTCAGAAGATATCGACCACACCTCGTGGTCGTAGGTCGGGAGTAGAGATGGCAACGGGTACAAACCCGCTAGGTTTTGCTATTCCAAACCGTGCCCATGAAAGTTGGGCGTGCCGCTAAAAACCCATGTCCGTCCGGACGGTGCATTTTTGCCGCACCCATGTCCACCGGTTATGGTACCACAGTGTCCTGTCGTCGTCGATGTCGAGCTGCAACAATGGTTAATGGAGAGTAGAAAGAAGTTCACCGGCCATCTTCGTTGGAGCGGGAGGGCAACGCCATGGCCAAGGGCCTACTGCTGCAATGCGCGTTAGCTGCGGCGTGAAGCGGTGGTCGCCGCCGTGGGCGGCGGGCTAAAGCGGAAGGCGAGGCGTGCGGGAGGGCGGCGTCGCGAGAGTGGCGGGAGCGAGCGGAATCGCGGGACAGAGGCGGCGTGGAGGCTGCCGAGACCGCCGCGCGAGCGCGGATCTGCCGCCATCGCGGCGGCTATTGAATCGAGGTGGGGCGGGAGGAGTGAGTAGTAGCGTGGCCGAGTGCTAACTAGGGTTAGCCGTATGGGTAATGGGGCATTGCCGCATTGGATTTGGGGCTTAGGGCTAAATGGCTAATAGGCTATGGGCTGGTTTGCCTGAGAGGCTGGGAGCCTGGGTTTATAACTCCTACGGATCGGGTTTATATTACTCATGGGTTTACGGGTTTGGGTACTATAGGAATGTACCCGAACCCGGCAGACCCGATGGGTTGGGCTTTTGCCCATTAAGAGATCCATGGGTTAGGAAATTGACTCAAACCTATGCCCTAATAGAGTAAAAACCCACCGGGTATCGGGTTTCGGGTACCCATTGCCATCTCTAGTTGGGAGCCCTCAAGCACAACTCGTCGTCGTAAGTCGGAAGCTATCAACTATCACACGTGATCATAAGTCGGGAGCGGTCGACCATCACTGGTGGTCGTAAGTTGGCAGCAGTCGATCAATTATGATCCTAAATCGGGAGCCTTCGACAATGTCTCATGGTCGTACATCAGAAGCCGACGACCATCGTTCATGGTCGTAAGTTGGAAGCCATCGAGAATACCTCGTGGTCGTAAATCGGAATACATCAACCAGCGCTCGTAGTCGTAAGTCGAAACACATTGACCACACCTCGTGGTCGTAAGTCGAAACACATCGACCAGTACTCATGGCCGTAAATTAGAAGCATTCGATCACACCTCGTGGCCGTAAGTTAAAAACCATCGACCATCGCGTGTGATCGTAGGTCGGAAGCGGTTGACCATCGCTGGTGGTCGTACGTTGGCAAGCCTCCGGTGCGCTTGTGCCCTGTCGCCCTACTGCCGGCGCCAGCCTGCTCGGCCTCGACTTTGACCATTGCTTGGACTTCGACCACAACCCTTCGACTTCGACCGTGGACCGACTTCATCCACGGCCCTTCGACTTCGACCACTGTCCCCTTCGACTATGGTTTGGACTTCGACCATGACCCTTTGACTTCGACCACGGCCTGACTTCAACCATAGCCCTTTGACTTTGACCACGGACCGATTTTTTCCATAGCACTTCGACTTTGACCACTGTCCCCCTTCGACCATGGCCTTGCAATTTCGACCATGGTTTTGACTGTGACCACAGATCTTTGACTTGAACACGGCCCTTCAACCACGGCGACCGACCACGGCCTCGACTTGGCCATAGCCCTCGACCACGACACGACCGGCGACCAACAGGAGACCAAAATCGTCGACGATGCAGCAGGCTCGGCGAAGAGCAGGAGGAGGTAGAGAGGCTCATCGGGCGAGCGACCGCTAGGCGGCGGGAGGCCGGTGGGCGGCGTAGTAAGAGAAGCCACCCATAGCCGAGTGCCCTTCTCTTTGATCCACCGGCCGCTGTTGACGAGCGCCATTCTCTCCGATCCACCGGCCACTATCACCGAGCGTTGTGCCGCTGGTTGGAAGGGCGATGGGAGATGGAATTGGTGGCAGTGCCCTGGGGAAAGTTGGGGGACTGTGACCAGATACTGCCGCGCAGGGAAGGAATTGGTGGCGACGTCGAGGAGGAGGAGGCGCAACGCGAGGGTTCGGGGGAAGGAGGCGGTAGTCGCTTAAGGTGGAGGTGGGGAGGCGGTGGCGGGTAGATGGAGAGAGGAGGCAGCGGGCAAATGTGTTAGGGAGGCGGCGATGAAAGGATGCGACGCTGCTGGGGGATGTTAGGGAATGCGCGACGGACGCCGCCGTCTAAGGAAAGGGTGGTGCGCTGAGGAAGAGGAGGTGCAGCACAAGGGTTTGGGGGAAAGAAGGAGGCGACGGTTGCAGGAGGTGGAATGGTTGTAGGAGGCAAAAGATGCGGGCGAAGAGAAGAGGAGCAGCACGACCCACGCGTCGGTCCGACCTTTTCTACGAGGAGCGGAAGAACTATCTACATGTAGATCTGGACGGCTGATCTTTGATCGGACGGTTGAGAAGAGAGGAGTGAGAATGAACTGAAGACCACTAACTCACATTTTTATAATAGTGTATATATATGTATATATATTGCGTCACCGTGAGAAGTCCTTCACGCACGAGCTTGACTAGTGCTCTGTCCAGAAGGTAAAATTTTTGCTATTTAGTCCAAAATTTGAAAGTTTTTTACATATGGACCCCTGGAGAAAAGATTACAAAAATGGACCCTTACCACGGCGCCAAAGCATATGGCGCCCAGGGTACATGTCACGGCGCCATATGATTTGACGCCGTGAATTGACACGTCGGAGCCAGGGTGGCATAGCACGGCGCCAATTCCCACGGCGCCGTGATATGTATATACGGCGCTAATGGCCGTGGCGCCGTGCTCTGACTTAGCCACTCAACGTGGTCGCCGTGCCTTGTGCAAGTCCACCTATCGCGGCGCCAAACATGCGAGCGTCGTACGTAGCTATCACGGCGCCATACTCTTTGGCGTCGAGATGTGTACATACGGCGCCATAGTGTTTGGTGCCTCGATGGCGCCAAGCGATGCGCCGTATGTACACATCTCGACGCCGAAGAGTATGGCGCTGTGGTAGCTACTTGACATAAAACGACAAAGCGACAAACATCCCATACCAATAAGTCTCAAACACCAAGATAGAAACATATGCACATACGGACATACACATACATTCACACATGAAACATCGAAAACCTAAATAACAACATCGTTATGACATAAGTCTCAAAATACCAATAAGTCTCAAAATACCACATAACTATACGAAAGTCTCAAAATATGACATAAGTCTGAAAATATCACATGTCTATAAAAAAGTCTCAAAACATCACCGCCTCTTGGCCTTCCCCTTGCCCTTGGCTAGAGCATCACTCACGGGTATACGTGCTCGGGGGCGAGCGAGCGATGAGGCCGCTGCGAAGCTGAGTGAGCGGTGCGTCGGGCATCTGCGACATCCCAATCTCGTCGTGGGTAGATGCCTCCTCGTCCTCGTGCTCCTCCTCGGCGTCGTCACCTGCTCCGCCTGCGTCGTCGTCGTAAATGCCGTCGCGTCATAGCCCGACTAAAAGTCGGATGCGTGATGAGCTCCTCGATGGTTGGCGCTGCCGGCGTGTGATGACGCCAGCGCATCGGCCGAGCTGGGAGGCGGTGGTACGATCACGTCTGGCGTCGCGGCAACCACACCGACCGCCGGTGAGGCGATGTCGAAGTCTCTGCAAGTAATGATATGTCACAATTGTATACATGCTGAATGGATCTAACAACAAACTATCTTCGTACTGCGGGAGGTCCTCGGGGCTCTCATTGTCCGAGTCACCAATCGGGTGGTGAGAGCCTCGTCGATGTCCCTTAGAGGTTTGGAGAAAGTCCCTAAAGAAATAAGGAAACACAAGTAAGTGCGAGATAAGCGTATGGAACCAAAGTATTGCAAATATCATGCTTTCCGTACCACTCGATCGAGAATCGGAGCGGCCTCGACCCTGTGCCCTCCCTGCACGCTTTGTGCTGTCGCGGTGTCCTCGTCCTCGGACGAATCGAGTCGCGTAGTCGACATCGGTCCACTTCTGCCTCGGCACATGGCGCGTGGCGATGTGGTACCAGGACAAGTAACCACGGAAGCGGCGTTGCGCGGAAGTCTTGTCCGCTCACGGTTGTCGTCCATCTTCCTCCACCACTCGCATCTTGTCGGTGGTGATCGGTAATCCGTCACCTTTCGTTGGCGGACCTGTCGGACTGTACATATAGCGAGATGTCAACAATAGTTGTTAGTGCGAACCAAAAGAATTTTAAATTGTTACTTACTTGTGCAACTCAACGAAGTCGACATCCCCTGCGGGAAGAACTACGAGGCGAGCCGCGCGCAACTCGTGGGAGGTGAATCTCCACGGCATAGAAGCGATCGGCGGACACCTCATCCTCCAAATATGGGAGTCCTGCGGCACATAGTCTTGAGCGGCAGCTAGAACACATGGCTCGGATTAAGGCTCCCGGACACCTAGTAAGAGAACACACGATTAGCGTGTACAAAACCAAGAAGCGTAGAATAAATAAATGCAGTACCAATTATTTACCATCGTGGGAGACAAAGTGTCAAACTCGTTGCTGAAATCCACGTCGCCCGAGTGAGTCGCGAGCAGGCGACATCTGTATCTCAGTGCATGCAGTGGGGCGAGGTCATCCACACCCGGTGGATGCCAAGGCTGCGCTTTGCAACACTCGAGGCGCCCCAGCGGAATGCGTGTCCACATCCACACCTAGCAAGCAAACATACAGCGGACACCACGATTAGCCACGCACAAAAACAAAGAAGCGTAGGAAAAATAAATGCATTACCACACTGCGGAGGAAGCGCGACCACCGGCGTCGGCGCGGGGCCTGCGTCTGCAGCCTCGCAAAGCTGGCGGTAGAGGAATGCGAGACCGCCGAGCCCAGCTGAATCGTCCAGCGTCCCCCCAGTCCTGGAGGCAGTGGATGTACATCCACGAAGCGGCATCCCCCGTGGCGTCCGGGAACAGCACTGCCCCGAACATGTGCAGGACCCAGGCGCGGCAGTGGTAGGTCACCGTGGCGTCGTCCGTGGCAGCAGGGCATTCGCCAAAGGTAGTGCGCAACCATCTAGGTGGACCCACGAGGCGGCCTCGCTTTGGCATTATCACGGGCGGGAGGCAATGGCGTGCCTAGGAAGGCCTCCACACGTGCCCTCGACCCTCGGACACCGTCGGGCGATCGCAGCCGTCCTCGATGGGAAGTCCAAGTATCATCGCCACGTCTGCCGCGTGGACGATCATCTCCCCACGGGGAAGGTGGAACGTGTGTGTCTCGGCCTCCACTGTTGGTAGTACAAGGAGAAAAGAATTAGTTACGTGCGTAAGAATATGAAGCGAAAACAAATAGACCGATAGAGAAAATGCACATCAACAAGTGCGGTCAAAGCCGCGGGTTGAAGACCGCATGCCCGCCGTAATAGGTTAGCGGCCGTGTGAAGCCCAAAGCACGCGCAGCGATGGGTATAGCGGTCGTCGTAGCGCATCAGCTGGAACCCATCATGGGTTCGGGGACCAATATGGGTATCTCCTGAAAATTGCTATAAAAGTTAGGCTGCGTGACCATCAAGTTGAACACATGTACATTTCGACCACACGTGCACAGCGTCCTCCGTGAGCTGCGGCGGTGCTCCTCTCGTAGTACTCGTCTAGCAGCCGGTATCTCGCCATCCTGTGATAAATTTTAGAATTCAATGGTTAAGAAATATTCAAATAAGAAATTTATAAAACATGATTTATAAATAAAAATAATAATCAAATTGAATTATGAAATTGGAATCAACATGAATAATAATTGGAATCAAATTGATTTACCCTTGGTTAAATACATGTCAACAAAGATTAGTAAGTTAATTATGGTAAATAATTTAAATATTAGGTCACTAATATTAGCGTAAATACTGACATATATTTATCAAAGACATTATTGATATATATATATATATATATATATATATATATATATATATATATATATATATATATATATATATATATATATATATATATATATATATATATATATATATATATATATATATATATCATTGACAATAAGTTGTCTTTGCCACTTGAATTAGAATGCAAATCTAAATTAGGGGTGGTGGTAAAATATAATTTTGTAAACAATAATCAAAGCTACTAAGGGTAAGGTGGACATACAATCTTGCCCATGTTGACATGAAATCATCCTATTTGGTATATGAAACCCTAAAAACCTAAAACCGAACACAACCATGTATAAATAATAATCAAACCTAAAACCTATCTAAATACACGTACTTCTCTTACATTACGCAAATGCATTGCAAGCGTAACCTAAAATCGCTCATAATTGAACTAATTTCATCTAGAGATTCAAATCTTGCCCTACTAAATGTACCTCAAATAATCCATATCTATTGCAAAAAATGAAGGAGGAGAGAGTTTACCTTGCTTGCTGATTTGGAAGCAAAATCGCGAGATGTCGGTGGATTTGAGAGGATTTAGAGGGGAATAGAGGCGGCGGTTTGGCTTGTTAGAACAGAGGCGAGTGAGGGAGGCGGGGGCGGGGGCGCTCGGGCTTAGAGTCCCGCGCCGCGGCGCCCGGCCATTAGCGCCGTATATACATATCACGGCGCCGTGCTATGCCACCCTGGCTCCGACGTGTCAATTCACGGCGCCAAATCATATGGCGCCGTGACATGTACCCTGGGCGTCATATGCTTTGGCGCCGTGGTAAGGGTCCATTTTTGTAAATCTTTTCTCCAGGGGTCCATATGTAAAAAACTTTCAAATTTTGGACTAAAAAGCAAAAAATTTTCGTCCAGAAGGAGGTCAGGATTCAGATTCCTCTCTGGTGGGTACATGACAAACAGACCAACCCATCTTTCCTGGCGTGTTGCATGATGTGATATCCTTGCTTGCCAACCTAGCTAGTCTTTTTCTCTAAATATGCTAACCAGCAGCCAACAGAGCGAACATTTTCAGAAAGGTGCATCTGCATCTCCAGGTGATTGGAGGAGCCTCGACCGGGCTTCGCCGGCGTCGGCGACGAGCTCACAAGCATCCAAGAAGGTCAACTCTCTTTATTCAACTCGGGTAGGACTGCAAGTACAACACTAGGATTGGGCGGGAAATTAGTAGGTCTGTTCTAATTCAAGTACCAGGCGAGAATTAGAAGAAGGTTTGGTTTTTTGTTTTCTATGAAAATCTCTGAATTGCTGTTTGGGAATCCCAAAATCCGTTTGTTTGTTGGTTGTTATTCTACTTCTATCTAGCCTTTTGTGTGTTCTCGGAAAAAATTCGAAGGATATTTGCAAGGTTTCCAAAATCTGTGCGTTTGGGCTGAAAGCTGATGTACTGATGCAAAATAGGATTCCCTAATCTATCGTTGCATTCCTTATAAAAAAAATTATATCGCTGCATGGATCTGAAAAAAAGGATTACATGTAACACCTCGCGCGAAAAATTCCCTGAGAGGGCAGCCCCATGTGGAACAGGAACACATGCCTAGAACCTCGTTTCGACTTTGTAACGCCCCCGATTCCCAGGGGTGCCGGAGGACACGGCATTCCGCAACTATTCACGCATGAACAGTTATGGAGTGTCGCGCTAGAGTATACCATTGCATGCTTACAACAAAAGTCCAGCATATATTTCACATAAGGATTAACATCCAGATTTTGACAGCGGAGCGTGCAAGCCCAAAGTATATTTACATTACCAAAGCTCCAAGATCCGCTTGAGCGCGGCCAAGACCTAAAGCCACGGGTCCTCGTCGAAGAAGCGATCCTCCGGGACTTCCTCAACGGGGAGACCTTCACCTTCGTCTTGATCCTCTAAAGAGTGGATTAAGCAAGCCGTGAGCCAAACAACCGGCTCAACAAGCCCCAAAGTGACTCTATCTTACTACATGCACGGATAATCAAAGGAAGGGAGTATATTTGGTTTATTAACTTTGGGTGGATGCAGTTTTATTTGCAAACATTTTTATAAAACGGACCCAAAACTATTCCTTAAGATCTCAGGGGTTTTTCATGAAAATTCAATTAACCAACTAATCAAGTTAAAGCATGTACAAAACTTCTTAAGCTTCGCTGATGGAATCACCCAAGTGACACAGCTCCATTAACCGGGAGCACGGCGTATTCGAATACCATTTATTTGACTCTGCAGAGTTTTCTCAGCTTTACCCACACGATTTCTTAACTTCCGCGTCCGGGTTAAGAAAACCGTGTCGTTCAACGCTCAACTCTTTATATAGGCTCTACCCAGAGAATTCACTCGTGCGGCACAATAAAACTCCCATCCGCTTAGAGTGAACTCTGGTTGTTAGGCACCAAGCAAAGACGGCCTACCTAACCTCGCTTGTCTCAACACCAAGCTTTCTCAACACCTGTAGAGTTTCAATCGAGTTGAGCAGCTACTAAACCAATGTTGACAAATCAACTCCTGTGGTTGAGCGATCACCATGTCATTTGCTCAGCGTAAGGGTTTTAGCCCTTATATTTTCACATGGTCCGCAACCTCGCTAGGCCCGCGACCCAAACTAGGGTAAGCGGTGGGCGAAAGCCGTCTCGCGGCGCCCCACAACACCCTTACCCTAACTTCATTCCTAGGGTAAGAGATGGCGAAGACTAACTGCTTGACTCTTCCCAACCCTTACCCTACCTTGTGCACACCAAGGCACTCTCCGCTCTAGAGCACGGTGTCCCATACCACCCTACCCTAGAGTCAGGTTTGCAAATCCTATTGGCCCCCAGCCACAACCTTATTAGTATAAGACTTTGCATGATAATAACAACCTACAGTTATCTAGATTAACAGATAATTAATTCTAGGGTTACAAAGGCATGACTACAAGTTTAACATGGCATTTGTCGGTGGTAGGTTTAACTACATAACATGTCATTCTAAATATTTTATTTTATTTTTGAACTAACATTTCAGAACTAGCTCAACGCAACTAACATAATAACATAATTAAATAACATGGGTTGCAACATGATCAAAGGATTTGGGACTTGCCGTCAATCCGGATGATCTCAGCTAGCTCGAACGAAGAAACACCGGGGTCCTGAGACTGCACTTGAACTTCCGGGATCTCCGACACTAACGCAAACACATAAAATAAATAAGTCCAGCTTGAGACTAATCAAGCGAGGAAAAAATAATCTATTTAAAAAGGAGTAAAATGCATAAATCTCCAAATGGGGAATTTTTGGAATTTTCTGTGATTTTCTACAATTTATTTGGATTTTTCTGGTTTCTGAAAATTAATAATTCGGGGAAAATGTTTGGAACAGTAGTGGGCCAGCCCCATGGCTACAGCGTGGCTCGACCGAGACGCGGCGGCGGCCGGGCGCGGCGGCGCGGCAACAGCAGCGCAGAATGAAGCGGCGGGGCGCGGCCCACTCCCACGCGCCACGCAGTCGGATGGATGACGCGCGTCCGGTGGTGTGGCCGAGGATGAGGCGGGCGGCGGTATGGGAGGATCGGACGGAGGCGGAGAGTGCGACATGAAGATCGGACGAGCTGCGCGAAACTTCATCAATGGCCGACGCTAAACGGCAGCGGGAGGAGCAGGCGGATGCGATGGGGCCACGTCTTTGTCTTCCTCCTCTCGCCGTGCTCGCGCGCGCAGGGCGAGAGGCGGCACCTCCGCTCTCCGGCGAGGGCAAAGGCCTCTGGGGTCGGGAAAGGTTCCATCGGATAGAGTGCAGCAAGGGGATCTTGTTTTTGGGGTTGGTGAGGTGAGAGGGTCATCGGGGAGCGCAGGAGACCAAAGGGGAGGGGATGGCTCCCCGACGGTGGAGGGGATCACCGGAGCCGAAAGAGGTCAAATCGGGCGGTTTCACGATCTCGAAGCGTGGCGCTCACATTGGTGGCGGTGGTGCGGCGGGAGTTTCGGGCGAGCTGGCCACGGGAGAATGCGGCGGCCGAGGAAGCCGGCGGCGGCGAGTGCACGCGATCACCCGACGAGGATGCACCACAATGATTAGTACACCGAGGAGAAGCTATGGGCGAAAGTAATTGAGAAACGGAGGAAGGGAGAGGAAGATTGGGCTACGGGGGTCGCCGGCGCAGGGGAGGGGAATGGCGGCGTTTGGAGCGGAGGGGTTCCAATCGGTGGCGCGTGGAGGTGCTCTGGAGTGGCAGGAAGGTGGTGAGGGCGGTGGAGTGACTTGGGAAGCAAAGGAGTATGCGGGAGATGAAATGAGGGTTTTTATACTTGGCGGAGGGAGGCGGAGCCTTCGGGGAGAAGGAACGGGCGGGACTCCGGGGTCATCGAGGCGGTGGCGTCTCCTCCGCAGATGGGCGATGACGGCGACAGACGGAGTAGTAACGACGAGGCGACGGCACGGGAGCAAGTGAGCTCGGGCATGGGCGAGGGCGCGCTCCCGCGCGGTGGAGGGGACAAGCGGCGACTGACAGGTGGGGTCGGGGCACGGAGGGAGGCGACGCGTGGCGCAGGGGGTGCGGTCGGCTTTAGACCGGGGCTGTCGGGGTGACGCAAGCGTGGGGAATCCGGGGCGCAGAGAGGCGGTGCGGAGGCGCTAGCGGAGAGGGGCGGGGAGAGGCGCCCGGGTGCGAAAGAAGGCAGGGAGGAGCAGAGGCGCCAGCGGAGAGAGGAAAGAGGGAAGCGTCTGGGGAGGGAGAAAACAGAAAGGAGGAGGGCGCCAGCGAGAGAGGAAGGCGCCCGGCCAAATGAGGAAAGCGGAATTGGGGAAGAATTTCCAAAAAGGAAAAGTCTCCCGAATTTCACCCAAAAACCAGCAAAACAAAGAAAATTTTTGGTTTGAAATTTGGGGCTTTTCAACCTACCCCCCTTCAAAGAATCTCGACCCCGAGATTAACTTGGTCCAGGGAGTAAGTTGGGGAAATCTCGCTGCAAGTCTGAATCTCGTTCCCAGGTGGACTCATCCGCTGTGTGATTCTTCCATTGTACTCTGTAAAACCTGACATTCTTGTTTCTGAGTTGCCTTTCTGAAGTCTCGAGTATTTGTAGTGGTTCTTCAGCATATGTGCAGTCATCTTGTATTTCAATATCTGACAAAGGCACTTCATCTGTTGGCTGTCGTAGACACTTTCAAAGCTGAGATACATGGAACACATTGTGTATCCTTGGCAAGTTGGGCGGAAGCTGTACTTGATAAGCTACCTCTCCAACTCTTCCGCTAATTTGAAACGGTCCCACATATCTTGGTGCCAATTTGCCTTTAACTTGAAATCTCTTGACTATCTTGAATGGTGTGACCTTGATGTGGAGGAAATCCCCGACTTCAAAGCTCAGGTCCTTTCTTCGGTTATCTGCATAGCTTTTCTATCGGTCTTGTGCAATCTTGAGTTTGTCCTTGATGATTCTGACATGTGCTTCTACGTCTTGAGCAATCTGGGTCCAATAAGTTGTCGTTCTCCTGTTTCTGTCCAATTCAATGGGGTCCTGCATTTTCTGCCACAAAGTGCTTCAAACGGTGTCATTTGGATACTAGCTTGATAGCTATTGTTGTAGGAGAATTGAGCGAATGGTAGGAAAGTATTCCACGCTGCTCCATACACAATAGCACAAGCTCTTAGCATGTCTTCCAAGACCTGATTTGTTCTCTCTGTCTGTCTATCTGTTTGAGGGGGATATGCTGAACTGAAGTTCAAATCGGTGCCCATAGCTTTATGTAGTTTCTCCCAGAACTTAGACGTGAACTGTGTTCCTCTATCCGAGACAATCTTCTTGGGAACTCCATGGAGTGTCACTATCCTTGTCAAATACAACTCTGCAAGCTTATCCTTCCCATAGGTTTGCTTAATCGGGAGGAAATGAGCCACCTTGGTCAATCTATCGACAATGACCCAGATAGCGTCATATCCTTCATGAGTTCGGGGGAGTCCAGTAATGAAGTCCATGCCGATACTATCCTATTTCCATTCGGGAATTGGCAAAGGCTGCAACAATCCGAATGGTTTTTGGTGGTCTATCTTGATCTGCTGACAGGCATCACATTTAGCTACGTATTCAGGTTCCACTAATACTTCCTATTCAGGTCTTGATACATTTTGGTACCTCCTGGGTGAATTGAGAATTGAGACGAATGAGCTTCGGATGGGATCAGCTCTCTCAATTCCTTCTTATCGGGTATGCAATAGCGACCACGGAAGGTAAGGATTCCATGTTCGTCTATCGCATACTCTGTTGAATCTTCTTCTTGAATTCTCTTTTTCAGTTTTTGAATCTCTTCATCTTTATCTTGCGCTGCCTTGATCTGATCTGTTAATAACGGTTGAACCTCTAATGCTGCTTCTTCACCTTGTTCTGTGATCACCAAATTCAGTTGTAGTACATCCCTTCTCAACTCTGGTGGATACCCTGACCTACTGACTTTGCTTGGACGGGCCTTGCGGCTAAGGGCATCGGCAACTACGTTGGTCTTGTCCGGGTGATATTGAAGATCGACATCATAATCCTTGATCAATTCCAGCCATCTTTGCTGTCTCATATTCAACTCTGGCTGTGTGAACAGGTACTTCAAGCTTTTATGATCTGAGAATATCTCACAACGATTCCCTAACAGGTAGTGCCGCCACTTTTGAGTGCGTGCACCACAGCTGCTAGCTCCAATTCGTGTGTGGGGTAATTTTCTTCATGTGGCTTCAATTGTCTTGAAGTATAGGTAACAACTTTTCCGTCTTCCATGAGCACATATCTCAAATCTCGCTTTGAAGCATCGCAATAGATTTGGAACTCTTTCTCGGGATTGGGCAAAATCAAAACTGGTGTCATTGTCAATTTGGTCTTCAACTACTGAAAACTTTCCTCACAAGCATCTGTCCAATTGAATGGTCTGTCTTTCTTCAGTAGTTGAGTGAGCGGGCGAGAAATTTTTGAGAATCCTTCTATGAATCGGCGATAATAACGTGCCAATCCAAGAAAGCTTCTCACTTCTGTCATTGTCTCTGAGGGCTTTTATTTCATGATTGCTTTGATCTCCCTCTGGATCGACTTTGACTCAGTTTTCTTTAATTGCGGTCCTTATTTTCGGATCATCAAAGGTTTGCTATCTTCAGATGATGCGGTCGCTTCTTCTCACCTGCACCTGTATATCATCCTTGGGTATATGCCACAGGTTCACACTTAGCTGAATCATGCAGTACAAGGGCTATATATATATATCTGAGTCTGTTAGGATTAATTTCATTGCAACATAAACTTCTCATTCCTTATGCTTTACACAGACAGTCTTCATACACTTTCATAAGTTTGCCAGAAGCCTTAGTTAAAGTAATTTACATACAAGCCATTCAGTTCTTCCAACTAGCTTACAAAAGGATAACCAAAAGGACACCATCCCATTTCTTGGTCTACATAGGTCACTTTTTCTTGACAGTCTGCCGTGCTTTTCTTCTTCATGGCATTCCTCCGAATAAGTCTGTTTCTTCCTCTATTCTGGCCTTCTTAGGGTAAGATTCTTCTTCTTCCATCGGTGGCAGGCGTGATGTTGATATTTGCCTCTTTGCTTGCTTTCTAGCTTCTTCTTTGGGTAAGGACTTCAGTGGGCATTGGTCACGATAATGCCCATCCTGTTCGCAGTGAAAACAGGCTGTTGGTGTCAATGGCGAAGGCCTCTTTCGCTTCATAACCTTCACGTATCCTGGTATCTCTTCTATCTGGAGAGCTTGATCGACCAGGCTTAATAGGCTTGGAAACTTCATAGCCTGAAGGCGTTGTCTCATATTAGGTCGTAGGCCTTTCATAAAATACTCCATCCATTTAGTTTCGGTGTTAGTTTTCTCTTGAACAAATTGGGATAACTGATGAAATTGTTGTAAATATTCTGTGATGGAGTTCTCTCCTTGTTGAAGGTTAAGAAAATCATGATATTTTTCAGTGATAACTCTAGGGGAAATGCAGGCTTTACGGAATCTCTTCACAAAGTCTTCCCAGGTAATGTCTTCCTTATTTGGGTGTATCCATTGGATAGCATTCCACCAAGTAATTACAGGCTCTGACAGCTGATAGGTGGCAAAAAGAACCTTCTCCTTATTTGTACCTTTGGATAGTATTCATTCTTCTCTCAATATCCTGTAACGATCATACGCATTCGTAGCTTTGTTGTCGAAGGAATTTAGGTGGTTGAGTTTGCGAGAGCAACGTAAACTTCAATTCGATTGCGCGATCGACATGCGACTCTTGGTGTCACCTTGACAATGAAATGGTGGTTGTAACTCTCACGGTAGCAGCCTTTGTTCCATCATCGCTATCGTCTTTGGCAAATGTTGCTTGATCATGGCGGTGCACCGCCCGTTGGTCGACCACTCTGGCATCTTTGGATCCATCTGCCAATTGGGAACTTGAGATCATCTTTGCAGCGGCTTTGGAGAATAGGAGTAGATAAGTAAGACATTGAATTTCAAGGTAAGTATAGGGCGAATAAGGTAAGAACGAGAGCGAAAGGGGACAGGAGAAAGCTTTGAACACAGGGGGATTACTGATAATTAGGCAACCAAATTAGAAAGATAACGAACATAAATTTACAGTATGCAAGTGGTACACAAACCTCTTAGGGTTCATGATTACACCTGCTTTACATTACATACACAATTCACAGCGAAGTAATGTCAAAAATCAAAATCCGATGGCAGACGGAATAAAATAGAAAATAGAGACATGATAGATTTTGTAGCTAGCTATTTGAACCAAGATTTGAACTAAGTGCTCAAAGATTGAAATCAACAATTTCAAAAAGGAAAAAGGAAATGTAAAATCCAAAAGCATTCAAATTGCAAAGCCTTTTTCCTCCCTTTCTTTTACTCTTTTCTCCCTATTACATGTAGGCCCCACTCCCTAATCCTCTCTCTCCCTCTCTTTTCTCTCTACCACCTTGTGGGCCCGACCCTGTTTTTCCCCTCACAGGCCTTGCAGTCAGAACCCAGTGTGAGCGCCTCCTTCTCCTTTCTTTCTTCTCCTCCTTCCTTCTTCCATGGCCGAGCGCACTCCACGTCGCCTCTTTCTTTCTCTCCCCGCAGGCCCCTCACCAGCAAGCATGCCTGCCTCCTCACATCTGCGCCGCGTCGTCAGAGCCCTGCCACCGTCACGTCGCCTCCGCCCATCGGTCCGCCGCGCCATCGGCTCTGCGGCCGCCCTCTTTTTCTTCCCAGCGTCGCTCCATCCATCTCATCACGTGCACGGCACCGAGCTCTCTCTGCCCTGCCTCGAGCACCCCAGGCCATCATGGCAAAGTTCTGGTGCTCTGCTCTGCACCACCCTCTGCCCCCGCCGCTCACCAGTGACGCGCTTGCGCCTCCGTTCACTGACCTTGCTCGACCCTCTATAAGGACCCACGAGCCTCCATGGACTCCCACGCCACCCTCTCTCCACTGTAGAAAGCAATCGAGCCGAAATCCCGTATATCGCCGCCAGCCTCATCCTTCTTCCCCAGCTCCAGCAATCCCTCTCCCCGCCGATTTCCACCACAAGGACTCGATTCCACGCTCGGGAGGCCTCCACTCGGTACTTGGAACTCCTCCCCACCGTCGTCGAAGCCTCCCCTTCACTGCAGCTCGCCGACGCCGTGGGCCTACCCGCACCGCCGGCCCACCACGGTCTCTCGCCGACCACACCAACCGTCGGGGTAAGCTCTACTAGCCTTCCTCATGCTCCGGCGCTCGTCGATTTATCCTCTTCCCCTCGTCGGCGCGCCGCCCTCTCCACCCCGCCTCGGCGCTTGCGCCACGCCGACCACCGCCGACACCACCACCCACTGTTGACCTCACCGTTACATTCGCCACTCATGGGGAAACCCATTTGGAGGGTCTCCGGCACCACCCCGGTCGGCCCTCACCGGCGGCGATGTGGCTGGCCGTGCGCCTCCGGCTCCTTTGTTCCTGGGCGACACAACCCCGGTTCATATACATTTTCCCCTCTGGTAAGTTGAGAAGCACCGAGGTCCGACTGGTTAATAGCTCATCCGCGCGTTGGCGGCAGGTTCGATTTCCCTAATGCATCTGTTCTTTGTTTTTGGTTGGTTTTGCTTGGCCGATCGCTCTCTGATTCCAGTCCCGTCTACCCATTAACATTCTATATCTCCAACACATCAAGGAAGTACTAAGGATCTCTGATGGCTAGTTGCGCACGCTTAAGCCTCTTGAGCCCCTCAGGTCTTGTGTTCAAAACCATCCAACAGCACTTTATTCCCACCTTTTTGCTCTATTTTGTAGCTCTTGCTAATTGATAAAAATCATGAAAAATTTAATGAATGGTTTAGAAAAACTAATAAAATTTAGATAGAACGTAACTGAGATTAATTGAAGATATAAATTGGAGTTAGATTATATAGGATTAATTGTATGGTTTGATTAATTATTTAAAAGAGTTATTTCAAATTGAAGATATTGATGAAGGCCTTATGATTTTGATTAAATATCCAAATATAAAAGAGACTACCCTTAGTTAAAATATAAACATACATGCCCTAATAATAATCATACCACGAAATAAATTTTAATGATGGACTTTTGCTAAAATGGCAACTATTGAAATGTGACTTTATAGAATGATCTGCGCCCAATATCAACATGTCTTTATTAAATAAACTTTAGTGGTTGGTTTTGCTAAATATTAAAATGTAACCTCATATACCAAGTCGTGCCAGGATAACTAAGTTTAAACTAAAAGTTAGAATGAAGCTAAGACTACTAGTAGCTAAAGTATGAGCAGGATAAAAATAGTCTTTATTAACTAAATAACCCCAAATTACCCATTAACTCATAATAAAACTAAATTGAGTTTATTCGGATTTATTTGGATCTTTTGAGTTATTTGTTGTTATTTGAATTCAGTTATTTAGCGCGTAATTAGAAATGGAGTCCAAGCGAATCGGCGTCAGCGGGGGGATCAGTAAAGATAAAGATCGAACCTCAAGATTGACAAATGAGAAAGCTTTGAGTGAGCTCAAGACATGATAAACGGCGCAAGCGAAGATCAATACTTTGATCATTTCGAACCTATATTTTCTGCAAATTACTTTGGTTTAAATTATCAAATTTCATCTTTGTTGCTTTATATGCAAATACATGTTTAGTTTAATCTCCTAGTTATATGCCTACTGTTTTACATTGAATAATATTATCCTTCATTTGGAATATTTGAATGTGTGAACCTTGTCGCCTAGCAAAAATTTATATTAGTAACCTTTAGAAAGTAAGTCTGTAATTATATGCCATGCTTAGCATTGTTTAGATTCTCATGGTAGCGCGAAGCCTCAAGCATCACACAATCTCGAGAAAAATTAGTTGGGCGATCATGGTGGTAATGGCTAGTGTATGTTGGATATAGTTATTTTATATTCCCAAAAACCTCGAATTGCTTAATTATCTCAGGCGGATGGTTCGGGGTATGGTGTGCGTGTGTGCGAGTGTGGTTTGTGGTAGAACCGCCGGATACCACTAAGGACCGAATCTTGTCTTGTCAACCCATGTAAAGCAGTACAACCACAAGTCTGTAAAATACAACTTGGCTAAGTAGACTTATCGAAACCGGACTCATCTCACGGTAGAGGATAGAAGTGTTAAGCTATGGCAAGGGGCTGAAGGGCACCAGTGGAGAGTGAAGTTTGCCCACTGTCCTAACGTTGCGGGAATGGGCAGCTGCGTTAGTGGTGTGGGAACATCCCGCGCATAGATGGGACCCACCGCAAGTGGGAGAAGCCCATAAAGTGAGATGAGAAAGGGACTAGATACTTTGAAAAGTCACTTGTGATGGTCTGCTCAACCACACTTCTAAGGAATAAATGCAGGGCAATGGGTTGATTGTCTCTTGTGGTGAAAGTGTACAAACTCTGCGAGTCAAAACTATTCGAATAGCCGTGCCCACGGTCAAGAGCGGACATGGGAACTTAACCGATATAGTTCTATTTCAAAATGCTCTATGAATGGGAATGGAAAAGTGGAAGAGGCGTTGAAAGGCCACGATTTGAGTTGTCTGGGTGTCGTCGATGTGGTAAGTTAAGTGGCTATATTATTGAAGAAATTGCTATATAGTGCGGATGCCATGTAACGGTGGATGGAATCTGAATCGATATTAATAATGCATTTCCTTGTACATTATGATTTGTTCCAAACTTGCTAAGTCATAGGGTTTTTAATTAATTGTATTCAAAAGCACTCTCGCAAAATAAAATAACCCGAGCCTCTCATTTGTTAAGCCATGCATACCAATTATTTGCATTTTGTGTATTGGCTCATGAACACGGGGTTGGAGTGCTCACGCTCGCTTTGCGACAAAATTCGAATCGGGAATCAAATCAACTGCGTCGCGGCAACAAGATTGGACAAGCTGGCGAGAAGATGAAGATGTCAAGGGCTTGTCGCGAACCTCCGGTTGGCTGCACGTGGGCATGTCACGAAGGTCCCTTTGTGTGCTTCTTCTTCATTGCTGCAATTTAATTATTTCGGCCTCATCGGCCCATCAGTAAGTTTACTATTATATTTACACTTCCGCATGATATGTAATTTGATATTCATTACTGTAACTGTGTGCACTATCTACTGATCCAGGGAATAGTGCAGCTAAACACAGTAGAATCCGGATTATAAAATCTGGGTGCTGACAGAAGCTAACTAAGGACTTATTAGAGAAGCCACAATCTTGTTGTGATGTGATTGCTGAGGAGGGGGAGAAGCCCTAGGGTAAGGTAGAGACGCCTAGCGACGTGAACTAACCGGCTAGCAGTAGGGCAGTCTATTCAGAGTCGGCTGTGCGTGCACAAGCCATTCTTTCCTCAGCTGTTGGTTCTTCATCTGCTCCCTTACCTCCTGCTGTTCCCTCTTCCCCCTGCTCTTCTTGCACCTCTCTCTTTCGGGAGTGTCAGTATCTTATGAACACTCTCGAGAGGTTTGTAGGAGGCAAGAAGAAACTTAATCTTATTCTAGACCAATCCAAGATCTGCATGTTCAATCAGGGTCTAGGATATGATTTCTATGAGGATATGAGAAAGCATCCTCCTGCTATTCTCGGACCCATAGTAGGAGGTGTGATCGAGGTCGAGCCAGTGCGATGAAGTTAAATTCAAATCGGCGGGTTTTGTCCAAGGGATCTCGGCTGATGGGTGAGTCCACCGCCTCAGCCTCTCGGAAGGCAAAGCGGACCGTGCTACTTCTACCTCTCGGAGGATGAAGTATCAACTGCACCTTCTGTCGGAAGGATGGACACCTGGCCGATCAATGCTTGAGCGCGCGAGTTGCGCGTAGAGGCCGTCTTTGAGGCACTTAGGCGTATTCGAGGTCAGCCCTGACCACGAGTGCACCTAGGACCAGCCGAGGTCTAGGTTTCTGCTGTTGATGGGTTTGGGCAGCATCGAGGACTTGGTTTTCTAAGTCTTCGTTTTTCGTCCTCATGCTGCTCACGGTCATGACTTCCGCGTCTGAGGTGCATCTCGTTTCCCGTCGGCGATTACCGCTGGCGTGTTCAGGCTGTTGCGGTGCTCAGACTCGCTTGCCGTGTGATCGGACCCGCAGCGGCAGTGTCCGCTCACGGACCTTCGCCTCTTTGAGTCACGAGAGCGTAGGGTAGATAAGTCGATCGTGTTTGACTACTTCATCCGCTCCACGTGTTACTCGATATTGGGTGCCAAATCACTCTTGATTTATCCCAGATCTTGAGACTTTACTCTCGTTGACTCGAGTTCGCCGGCTGGAAAGGAGAGGTTTGGCTCGTAGACTCGGTTGTTCGTCATATGACCGGAGACTCACATTGGTTCTCTTCCCTAGCTCGCTCTAGGTGATGAGACGATCACCTTCGAGGCGCCGTCTAGGCGCGTCATCGCCAAAGATCTTGTGCGTGTTAATCGTCTTTTATTCTTAAGGATGTTGCCTTGGTTAGTAAGTTGCGGTACAATTTGCTTTCCGTTTCTCGACTTACGATGACGGTTTGAGTGAGCTTCAAGAAAAACAATTGCAAAATTCTTGATTCTTTGGGTAGTGCAGTTTGCGGGATTTCTCATTTTGGGAGGATCTTTTGTGCTGATTTTTATGAGTCTTCTAGTGACCCTCTCAGGTGTTTAGTTGCTTTTGAGTCCCGTGACCTCTCTTTCTGGCATAGGAGACTTGGTCATATCGGATTTGACCATTTGACCCAAGTAGCGGCCACGACCTCATTCGTGGTCTGCCGAAGCTCAAAATGGTCAAAGACCTTGTTTGTGCTCCATGCCAGCATGGCAAGATGGTTGCCGCTTCTCACCCTCCGGTCACAGTGACCATGACCGATGCACCGGGACAGCTGCTCCACATGGAGCGGTCGGACCAGCTCGAGTCGATCGGTAGGAGGAAGTGGTATGTTCTTGTCGTGGTCGATGACTATTCGAGGTTTTCTTGGTGTTTTCTTAGCCTCGAAGGATGAGACATTTACACTTTTGAGGTCTTTTAGTAGGATTTGTTGAGCTTCCAGTGTCTTACGGCGATCCGCGATGACAATGGCACGAGTTCAAGAATTCCTACTTTGAGAGTTTTGTGGTGAGGCAGTGTAGAGCACGGTTCTCTTCTCCATCGTCCCTCGGAGAATGGCGTTGTGGAGAGGAAGAACCGTACCTTAGTCGAGATGGCGGGGCGATGCTTGATGAGTACTCTACACCGAGAAGTTTTGGGCTGAAGCCATTGCGACCGCGTGCCATGTTTGAATCGAGGTTTTCTTGGGCACACTTGCACCGCACTTCTTATGAGTGAGATACGGTAAAGCCCAGCATCTCTCATTTTCGTGTGTTTGGTTGCAAGTGCTTTATTCGAAGTCTTGGAACCTAAACAAGTTCGAGTCACATTCTGTGGCGGTATCTTTCTAAGCTACTCGACTTCTTGGCGGGCTTATAGGGTGCAGGCTGCGAGTCTAGCAAGTTGGTAGAGACACTGCGAGGTGACCTTTGACGAGGCGGTCAGGGACTAGGCGGATATCTCGAGTTCTTTAGGCGATCGAGACCATCTTTGTGGATGATGAGGGCGATGGAGATGAGGTTGTCTACAGATCAATCCCTCATCCACCTCGAGTGCCTTCTTCCACTTTGCACCTCGAGGCGATCGACCCTTGCCTTACGCTTCTTGAGGCTAGTGGCTCTGTTCCTACCTCGTCGACTCACGAGTAGAGGCCACTTCTTCATCTCATCCTGGACCTCCTAGACATATCCAGCTCATCCTTGAGCGATTATTGGAGACCTTTTAGAGCGTGTTACCCACTCAAAATCTGGCTTATCTCAATTTTGTCTCTATTCGCTTTCATTGCCTCCTTTGAGCCCAAAGATGTTTCTCATGCTCTTTCCGATGAGTCTTGGGTCAATGCCATGCATGAGGAGTTAGAAATTTCGAGAGAAACAAGGTGCAGTCGCTTGTTGAGCCCCGCAAGTCACAATGTTATTGGAACCAAGTGGGTGTTCAAGAACAAGCAGAGTGAGGATGGTGTGGTTATTGAAACAAGGCTAGGCCCAGTAGCTCGGGGTTCTCCCGGGTTGAGAGTCTAGATTTCGAGAGACCTTTGCCCCTGTAGCTCGACTTGAGGCCATTAGAATCCTGCTTGCCTTTGCAGCTTCTAAGGGTTTCAAGCTTTACCAAATGGACGTCAAGAGCGCCTTCCTTAATGGGATCATTGAGGAAGAAGTCTATGCGAGACAGCCTCCAGGTTTCGAGAACCCTAAATACCCAAACCATGTCTTCAAGCTTTCCAAAGCATTGTATGGACTTAAGCAGGCCCCTAAAGCTTGGTATGAGAGGCTTAAGTTCTACTTGTTGAGTCATGGGTTTGAAATGGGTAAAGTAAATAAGACCTTGTTTATCCGTAGGCTTGGCAATGACCTTCTGCTTGTCCAGATCTATGTCGATGACATTATCTTTGGCGGCTCTTCCCATGCTCTGGTTTCACAGTTCTCGTATGTCATGAGCACCGAGTTTGAGATGAGCATGATGGGTGAGTTGACCTTCTTCCTTGGCTTCCAAATCAAGCAGACTCGGGAGGGTACCTTCTTGCATCAAGGCAAGTACACTCGTGACCTCCTTAGGCAACCGACATGAGTGATGGTAAGCGGTGTCAACTCCGATGGCTTCTCGCCTATCTTGACCCGGATGAGGATGGCGAGCGATTGATCGAGAAAAATGCGAAGTATGATCGGCTCCCTTCTTTACCTCACGACCTCGAGACCGGACATACACTTCTCGTATGTACGTGTGCTCATTCGAGCTTCTCCTCGCGTATCTCACCGCCGATGATGAAGCGCATCTTCGGTACCTTGAGCTACCATTGACTATGGTATACGGTACTTTTCATCTTCTTGTCTTTCCTTGAGAGCCTTCTCGGATGCGAGACTTATTGTTTGTAGGATAGATAGGAAGAGCACTTCTAGCACCGCCAATTCATTGGCATTTTCTTGTTTCTTGGTCTTGAGAAGCGATGCGGTGTTGCATAGTCCGCTGCGAGGCGAGTGCGTTACGCGACCGATTCTTTGTGCAGTACTTTGGATGGTTTCGACCCTGCGGGACTTTCATTGCTAAGGACCCCGTGCAACATTCTCGGACCAAGCATATTGATATTCAATATCACTTTCTTAGAGACCATGTAGAGAAGGGCGATATAGTGCTCCAGTTTGTGGAGAGTGACCACCAGTTGGTGACATCTTTACCAAGCCATTGGATAGCTCTAGGTTTTCAGCTCTGCGGGGAGAGCTTGGGGTGGTTTGTCCTTATGGACTGTAGTGAGGGGG
Organism: Dendrocalamus sinicus; assembly: GCA_036346575.1. Classification (NCBI taxonomy): domain Eukaryota; kingdom Viridiplantae; phylum Streptophyta; class Magnoliopsida; order Poales; family Poaceae; genus Dendrocalamus; species Dendrocalamus sinicus. The sequence continues at coordinate 175,688 of JAYEVI010000411.1, read as the reverse complement.
AGTTTTGGGCTTTACTGCTTTACTATTGATTATGCTTCTGTCTCATTTCTGTTGCTTTGCACTTGGGGTGCATTGGGTTTAGTCCTTCCAGCATAGGCTAGAGTGTTTCTCTAGTCCAGCTGATTAGATCTCTCATCTTATGATTCTAGGATGTTGCTTGTTAGCTGTTTCTTATCTCACTAGGTTGAGCTCACTCACTTCTTGTAGGCTCTAGCGAGGGTTGGGCCACCCTCGGGTAGACAGGGTACGTGTTTGCTCCCTAGTGTGTGTTTTACGGTCAGCTGATAATAGTCCTAGAGTCATATGGGGTAGATGAGAGTCAGTCTGAGCCATAGTTGTCTCTATATCTTTTCTATGCTTTAAGGACTGCCTGTTCCGTTTTTCTTTGCCAGCTTCTCGATTTTATTGCTTTGGTTCAGGGGGAGTTCTTTTGGGAGCTTCTGGAGCTTAATACTGATATAACTCAACTTGAACTAAAAGTTGTATCACATGTCGAGGGGGAGTTGGATTTTCTGCATTTTCAGCATTTAGCATTGTAATATAACTACATTGAGCCTTGATTATTATCCTGTTATGACATGTTTACAATGCTTTACACCTTGCCATGACTTGTGCTTATATGCTAGATTTATCATGACTTCATATGTGTGGACTAACTTTTGCCATGATAAGTTAAGTAAAATTGCTCAACTTGAATTAAACCTTGTCATGCTAGCATTTGAGTCTGGTCTTTCTTGGACTATCCTTTTATGATTCATGCCATGTCAAGTAGGCTAAGTTGAGCGTTGAATATCTATTTGAGCCTTAGGTTGAGCTATATTAGCTCTTGATGATGCATAAGTTAGTACAACATGTTTAAAAAGCAAAATGATCTCTTTTGTGCGAAAAAACTGATTTCACCAATTCTTTCTCATGAGACGGCTTGCCATTGCACTAGGCATGAACTCAGGGGGAGTTTTGGATGACCTAGACTATCTTCTTAAGCTTCTCGCTTGGAGTAGTCGCATAAGGCTTGAGATCTAGCACATAACAAAAAAAATTGGGTTAGAAATGACCATGAGCTTTAAAAAGACAATGTTTTTTGTGTTCAATTTGCTTAAGCTACAAAAAGAACAAAGTACTTAACCAATGTTTTAATCTTGAGCTTATAGCACTCTATTTGGACTCAATATTAGCTTCCTTGTTCCGCTTGGCTTATTGACATGGCCTGCATCATCCTTGGATATCTCTAGTTAGACTCTGCTTATTGATGACTTGACATGCTCATAAAATGCATTACATTTCAGATCGTCATCTATGTGGTTTAGCTAGGATATACATATCCTGTCATGATCTAGATAGCCTTTTATTGAGTTATGGCTTGGTGTAGTTAATTATGGTCATTATGGATAATTCTCATGGCTCTAAATGCTTAAAATAAACAAACTTCAGCCATTTTCATCCATTGTCATGTCATATTCTTCTCTTTTGCATCTTGATGTGTTTATTGCCAAAAGGGGGAGAATAGAGAAGAAAAAGTCTTTTGGGAACAGTTTAGAGCTTTGGAGAACAATTTGCTCTTTCGATTGTTGCTCTTGTGTTCATTCATGCGACATGGTCATTAGACTCATTTTCCTTCTTTGGACCATGTTGGACTTTGCAAATCAAACCCAACTTCATGCTTTTTCTGGGTTTGTCAATATACTCATCAAGGGAGAGATTGAGAGACCATGTGGAGGTCATCCCGTGTTTATGATGAGTAATTGACATCGCTTTAGGTAAGTCGAGTTTGGTTTGGGTGGTTTGGACCTTGACGTTGCATGGTGCAACGGGCTCGGTCGGACTTGGTCAGACTTTGTCGTATGGGATTAGGATACTTATTTTGATGTTTCGACAGGTTTGGACTTCAGTGTGTGTAAGTATGGCGTGTTTATACCATTTACGCTTTCATGTATCGAGTGGTGCTATTTGATGTGTTTCTTATGCGTGTGGTCGCGGGACATCGGGCGGAGTCGTGGCGAGACACGGTGGACCGGACTAGGCGCAGTGGCGGCGAGGTCGAACGGTCGGGATGTGTCGAAGACGACGTGGACTCGAGGTGGTTGCGAGGCGTGCGAGACAAGGAGCGCGGAAGCTTCCCGGAAGGTGCAGGAGGGGCGAAACGGGAATTTCGCAAGGCTGCACAAGCGGGAGCGAGCTCCGTTGGATTTAGCGGGCGTAACGGGGTGGAGACCCGTTAGCCGTGGGCTATAAATAGGTTGGAGGGGCTGCATGCCCACTTGAACACTTGAAGAGATTTTAGGGTTTCCTTTAGTCAAAATAGGCTTTAGAGTTTGTTTTGGCTTTAGGCTTTAGTGGTTGAGAGTTGTTGGTGGAGGCAGAGTTGTGTTTCCTCTGTGTCCCCTTCGATGGTTTCTTAAGAGTCTGTGTGTTCATCCCCTCTTCTCAAGCAAGCATGTATGGTTGAGGGATTGAGAGGGAGAGGAGAGGATTGAGTGGAGAATCTTGTAATCATTCCTCTTGTTCTAATGTACATGCGTATGGGGACTTCTCTGTGATCCTCTCTTTGCTTTGGAAATGGAAAATCTGAGTTTTAGCCTTCGAGCTCTTGTTCTGTTCTTCGTTGCTCCTCTTGAGTGATTTACAGCTTTTGATTTTCGAGTTCTTTCTCATTTGGGAAGGTGTAAAATGGATTGCTCTATGATGGGATGATGCCTCAAGATCATTTGATCGACTTTTCCCATGAGCAAATCGCATTTAATCTCAGATTTGGTTATTGGGCTTGCTCTGTTCTTAGTTTGGCTTCTAGGGTTTTAGAGTATATCTCGTTTCTCTCTTTGAGATGGCTTGAAACTTAGCATCTAGAATCCAGAGGCTATTAAGTAGCTATCCTCAAAGTTCCATTGCCAAAGGATCAAAGATTCGACGGGATTTTGAGTTTTGCGCAGCTCTCTGAATATTTTCAGTATTTGGGCATGAATCTGAAATTCTTTTGTTTTTCAGTGGATTCTTGAAATTGGCTCTTGGCTTATTCTTCTGGGAGTGTTCCCTAGCTATCCTCAAAGCTTCCCAAGCCAAGAATCCAAGAATTCTTGCGAATTTCTCAGATTTTTGAAAATCATGTTTGCTGTTTTTCTCGAGAGGTACTACCGCTCCCGGAGAGGTACTACGCGCGGAGGTACTACCGCTCGGTTCAGGTACTACGCCCATGTTCGGACCATCCGATCGGTGGCGATAAACGTTCGGACGGTCCGAACGTCTCGGCAAGAGGTACTACCGCTCGGCATAGCGGTACTACCGCCCGGTACTACTACCGCTCGTCACGATGGTACTACCGCTTGCGGCGGACTTGCATCGAATTTGTTTTTCTGATTGCTTCTTTACGGATCTGGTTTATCCTTGTCTCTGTGATTTCCAGTGAGGGCTTATTTTCTATCTTCATAGCTCTCATAGCTATTGGAGAAGAAGCTTAAGTGAGGATACTTGTTGGGGGCGATTTTTAAAGATCGACATTCACCCCCCCTCTGTCGCCATTTCGGTCCAACAACCATGATGACCATCGAGCAGCACCAAGGTAAGAAGAAACAACCAAGTAATCAAATCTACTCATCCAAAGCAGAGGGTGCACGAGAGGATTAAAGACTGGAATATTTTTTAACACTAGATTCTTGTATAAGGCAAGGATCAACGGGTTCTAAAAGATTCAAAAAAGTTGTGAGTGAGGGATAATCATTGTACTCTTTTGAGTTTGTGTTTAAGGAATTTATGGTCGTTTTGCCAAATCTTTTCTCTCATATCATGGTTGCTATAACGTTGTTATTTTGGTTCTCTCTACAAGATTCATCTTCTTCGTTCTCGATACCGTGCGCGTTCGTGTCATATCTCATAAACCCTTATCGGATCCAGGGGCTACTAGTATAAGAAAGGGTATCAGAGTATAACAAGTGGTATCAGAACTAAGCCTAAACTAATCTAATTTGTAAGAATATCGGTAAAATATCAGGTGACACAAAACCAAGAGCGATATTTACCTGATATTTACTAGCTGAGAGCCAAGCTTGATTGTGAAGCCATTTGAAATGGCTTCGGCTTTCAGCTTTTAGCAAGCTGAATCAAGCGCTTAGCTTTTGAAAGTGGCTTTTGCAATATATTGAACATAATTTCGAAAATTCTGATTTATTTATCATGGAAAATGTTGTATTGTAGCCTATGTAGATCTATTTTTGTCATTTTGTTTTTTCCTTTTTCTGATACAGACTAATTACTAATGTAATAATAAAATTGATTTGTTATGTAATCATGTGATGTGACGATTGTCATTAGGATTTACTAATGTAATCATCGACATCAAATAAGCCATTATTTGCCTTAGGGGCAATTCAGATATTTGCCCAATTAACTCCAGCTGAATCAAACAACTCCCACTTTCAGTCACTTCTACTTTCAACCACTATTATTTTAAAGCTAAAAGCTCCAACCATTTACTTTTGACCAGCAGTTCATATTCTACTTTCAATCACTAATATTCTAAATCCAAAAATGCAGCCGTTTCAAACATCTTGATAAGGATATATTCTAACCAGCCGTTCATATTGGCTTTTGCTTATAGTTTTTTGCTTTGGCTGATGAATAGTAACAACTTGTAGAAAAGCTTATAGAGAGACAGACGCGTGCGTTTTGGCCGATATAAATAAAGTCACTATAGTATATACTACAATGACTAGTAGATCTTATCATGAAAAACGTTCTATTTAAAAGTTAGGTATTATAAAATATTATTTATTATAAAAAATAGTTTTTAGAAGTTAACGCGAATATAGATGTAATAAAATGCGGTGAATCTCATATGGGGTAGGATCTTTTACCAGTCTGACATGTTCCAGCGTGTGGGGGGTCCTATTCTTGTGACTTCAATTTTATGCCCACCACAGCCCGGCTTTAATAAGTGTTGGCCCACTTCCATCTTCCCCTGACGCACAAAGTCGTGATGCAATCCATCTCTCCCTGTCCGTATGTCTCCAGCTATCAGTACTTAAAGCGAGTTAGTATGACAATACTCCATCCGTGACAAATATAAGTTGTTTTGAGATATGTACCATCAAATTATGTGAAGTTTTTTTTAAAAGTATTTTTATAATATTATAATTTTATTAGATTTTATAAATATATTATAATAAAAATTAACGGTCAAAATAATGTTTTTGAGACCATATTAATGCCTAAAATAGCATGTATTTATGACCAAAGGAAGTATGTGATTAAGGCTATGTTCTAAAGTGGTATGCCTTTTGGTTTTTGGCTGTGACTTTTAACTGAAATGACACTGTAGCGGCTGTTAACTTTTTCTAAAGTATTCAATGAAAGAAAAATAAAAAAATATCTCGGTGGATATGCAAAGAAAAAAGAAAACATACGGTAAAAGGCTAACGTATTTCAAATCGCCATGACTATTTGAAATGGGGCTTAAGTATACAATGTTGCTAGAAAGACTAAGTATACAATGTTTCTAGAAAGTACTGGAATTCGATTTCTCCATTTAGTGATACATGTACGTATGCTAACCGATTAGGACTGCATTTAGATCTTGGAAGCAGATTTTTTTTAAGAGAATTTTGTGTGATTTTGTTTGCAAATCATATCATCCAAAACATGTCCCAAAACATTGTGACATGTTTGGTTCGTTGCCTAACCTGACACAGTCCAGTTAACCAAGTTTGACTTTCTTATGTTGGTGTTTAGTTTGATGCCACGCTTTTAGCATACCCAAAAAAATCTTAGCATGGTGTCCCACTTATCATAGGTACAATCCCTTGCCATATTATTTGTTTTCTCCTTTTTTTTAGGGTACAAGATATATGAGCATACTTAACACACATCATACTCACACCACCCATGAATATTAACAAGGTTGTTATAATCGTGACGCTAAATCAGATTAGAGGCACTCTGGTGAATCGCATTTCAAATTGTATTGTCATAATTGTGACCTAAATCAGATCGAAGGCACTATGATGGATCACATTTTAAATTGTAGATTCGACGATCCTACCTAATTCTGCAAAAAAACACATTTTTGTACTTTACCGTTTATTCCATGAGTGCTTATTTGGTCACCTGGCACCTAAATTGATTACTAAATATTTATCTTATCCATGACTAGAATCACAGTTTTGATTATGTATCCATAGTGATTTTATCGACCCTGGCATTAGCTAACCATTTTACACTAAAAAGGTAAAAAAATCATATTAATTTTTATTATTCTAAACCACCAAATCTTAACGTCTAAACAATTAACTACTTAATACTTACCATACAACTTAATGCAGGGATATGACACAACTAAACACTTAAGCTTTTATAATCAAAGATGATGTGTGATTCTGCACGATTCTACGACTAGGAGCGTGATCCTATCATCTATGACTTAAGATGTGATTTGAGTTGTATTGATGTTCGTGGAATCATAGAATTGTACGATTCTATGACGTAGAATCGTGATTTAATAGACTTGCTAGATAAACATTTTCAATAATATGCATAAGTACATCCAAAATAATTGTTCTTCAGATGCAATAAGCCAATGTTGTTTTTTTTTGCTACAAGACTTGCTTATTATAAATAAAATAATTATCACTCGTTGCAGTAAAAATGTCTTGTCAGATAAATCCCTAAGGCCATATCAGATATCCTAACCGACGGATGCGAGCACAAGAGATCATGATTCATGGGACAAATCTCAATAAACCTATAAATTAAGGGAGTGTCTATACAATACTTGAGTGTGTTTATCATCAAAATCAATCAAATTTCTAGCTCTTGGATCACAATCCCCACTTAGATCTCTCCACTCTCTCATATATATTCACCCTTCCCTCCAACCCAAACCCTAAATCCACTCCTCCTACCTATCCCCAGCCACTGCCACCTTTTTGCATCGGTGAGGCCTGCTGGCTTCCCCCTCCACCACCCTCCCGCGCCTCTTCTTCCCCGACGACTACCACTCGTGCTCCCCTACAGCCACCCCGACTGGCTCTGGCGATGCCATTGTCACCAGAGCCGCCGCCGTCTAACTACTTGTGGATCTCGTCACAACTATTCGTGGCCGCTGCTCGCTGCCCTCCTCCATCTTGTGGTTGAGGCGATGCTGCCGCTGTTTCGCCGCCCCATTGCTAGGCCTCTGGCGCCCCCTCCTCTCTCTAAACTTAGGGCTCTGGTAAACCTGAGCGCTAATCCATCTACGACATCAGAGAGAAGGGGACGAGATCGCTGGATCACGAGTCTCGAAGGTGATCCAAAGGTTAGAAATTCAACTGATTTTGCAAAAAAAAAAGTACTTAGTGATAAGTAGCAAATCTGATAAAATTAAATTACTCGCAAAATATAGTTCGTATGATTGAGATCTCGACTAGATGGGCATGTTCGTTGTGGCTTTTAAAGCGGCTTTTGCTACAGTAACTAGCTTCCAAACGTAGTGTATTTTCAAGATAGGGTCTACAAGTTGATTGTAGTACACACTGTAATGACTTCATTTATGTCAACCAAAACCACATGCGAGTTTTTGTTACTCCGTATTCTCTCTTACGAACAGCCCAAAAGGCATAAGCCGCAGCTGTAAAGAAAATGCTCGATATTAGTATTGCATAAACGGATCATAGGCATAACATACGCACAACCTCGCACAAATAGAATTAATTCATAAGAAAACACTTGTTTTGTAGTTCTCTATACCAACTGAATACATATATGTAGGATCGAAGATGGTAACAAAGGGGGTGAATGGTGCCTTAAATTTTTTCCAAGTATTCCCTATCTTTACTCTAATAGTTATGAGAAATTATGATGATCAAGAGTCAAGAATAAATCAACAAATATTCATTTAATAGAGAAAAACCAGTGTGGTCGAAAAGACCAGTGGTCAAAGACCAATAAGTGATCAGAAACCAATGTGATCGAACTAAGACCAGAGTGGTCGAAGACCAACATGTGGTCGATAACCAATGAGTGGTCAAAAACTAATGTGGCCAAAAACCAAAGTGGTCCAACAAGACAATGTGGTCAAAATAAGACATATGTAGTTGAACCAGACAATGTGATCAAAATAATACTTGTATAGTCGAATCAAACAATGTCGTCAAAATAAGACCAGTGAAATCAGGGGATGAATAGAAACTTCAGCACTGTTTCATGAACGAAAAATCCATGTAACTTTTGATTGTAGATCCAATTACATCAAAATTTGCAAAAATCTTCTCTAGAATATTACGAACCTACTCCAACAAACGATTGTGAAAAACAATACCAAAGCTGAGACCTTTTTAAGTTTTAAGACAGATTGCACCAAAACTGATCAAAAATCAAAGTAGGTGAATACGACTTGTTTGTGGGTGGATGATGGCCAAGATGCCTCTAGATGTATTCTCACATGTCATAGCAAGTTAGAACACCGACAAAATCAAACCAAAAACCTTTAGATCAAGAAATCACCTGAAAGATGAAAAAGTGCAAAAACAGAGTTTCTTGATCAACTTGTTATCAAAGTGGCTAGAAGGGTGGAGATAGATTTTCTGAGATTATCTCCATCTCTTATATGTCCTTGGCACTGCAAAATCAAGAAGAGGGATGAGAGAAAAGGAAAAACTAAACAAATCAAGAGAAAATCAATCAAGACAAGAAATAGCTGACATGATCAAAAAAATGATTTTATTGTTGCTTGAGGAGGAAAGTTTTATAGTTACTCCACCTTGGAGGACAGAGAGTACAAAAGGCACTCCACTTTCAAACCCGAACCCTAGACATGAAGGCACAAAAAAGATGAGTTGGATGGTTAACCACATGTCTCCATCCCAACCCCTTAAATAGGTGGGCAACCAGCCACACCTAGCTCTTAGTGGATCCAATCCACTACCACAATAGGAGAACTCATAGTCCCACACACGAGTTTTACTCACACATATTCACTTATGCACGCTTTTTAAAGCGAATAAGTCCGTATCCGCTAAATCCTTAGCCTTGATCCGTCTTGATCAAACCAACTCCACATTGACCTAAACCACTCTCCACCGCACTGCCTACGCACCACGGTTTTAGGGCAAATTCCCGTATTTTGGCCAAAATACTAAAATACCACTATGCTTGCCACGTGTAGGTGTACCATAGCTTACCACGCGCCGCCAAGTCTCTCTCGTTCCAGTTTCACCGAACCACGGTTCACTTGGCCCGTCCAAGCTACATGGTGCCATCTCATCGTTTGAACTGTTGGAAATGTGCGCAATATTTTAATTCCAAATTTTACTAGGAGACAAACACAATAAACTAGTGATGCAAAGCTTACTATTAACAGCAGGCTGCTCATCATATTTCAGAATATACTCAAGAAAATACAGTAACAAAGTCGAACGTGCGCACGAACGACTTACTTTTTCGCCTGATGAAGAATAGTGCAGAACGCAGATGACATAGTGCAGTGAGCGATCGCACAGATGCGCTGCCCAGAAACCTTATTGCCGCCCCGTGCAGGTACTCTCTATGGCAACGGTTCGGAGATAGCCGCTCTCCCTCCTTCCAGGTGGATGCCGGAAGAAAGGTCGATGAGGTTCAGGCGGCACAACACAACAGCACAAGAGAAGAAAGTAGAGGAAGAATGGAAGTGCAAAATTCTCTCTTTTTTCTTGTACGTCTGCAGGCCCTTTTAATGGCGCTGTAGTTACTCACCAGTAACTGCTGCATTTTAAACAAAATTATGCACTGATAAATGCCTCATCAAATCACAAATTAAGCAGTGTAAATTCACTTGTAACTGCCTCATTCAAATGTTTGAATCTCATTCAAACAGAGAGAGAGTGTGGTGTAGAGTTTAGCAAAATAAAGATAGACTTGGTCTACCAAGTGGCGCACCACGTCACGGCACGGTCGCGCGTCGCAAGTCACACGATTTTCACACAAAAATACGCAAATACGCGTGTGCGTGCATGCGCGTGTGTGTGACTAGATAGAACCCTCCTCATACCATCTCTATCCATATTCAAGGAGTGGTGAGGACTCCACCTTATAAATTGGTCTTTCTCACCTTACCTTAACAATATGATACTAAACCATGCATGCTTTGGAATTAAGGAAATGGACCATAATTAAAAAGGCCAATTTCTAATAATCCCCCACCAATTCCAAAGCAAGAAGTAAATATATGACAAAGATATTGTGCTGAAGTATTGTTAATATACCAGTCTTTTAGTGTAAGTCCCATGCGGGTTGAAGTTGCACCTAGAATGACAAGATTCATCTTCTCACAGCTGATGAATGGGCTATGCCTTGAATTCCAGCTTTTTGTGATCAGATTTCACTTGAAATCTCAACTAGTACTAGGCTGCCAATGAACCACGCCTAAACGAAGTGTTATATGGTCATGCTCCCTTATCTTCCCATAAGCTTTCTAGAGAATGTCCCGTTCTCGTGAACTGTGACCACACAGTTAAGCTCAAGTAGGTGTATTCTTTCTAGGTATCCTGCAAGCTAATACCTTTTCCTCATTTGGACAACATAATACATTAAGGCTTTATGCCAACCTTCCATACAGTCGAAAGTACATTATTTATTAGGACATGGGTACAATAAATATGTACTCTATTGTTACAACATCAATTTGTTTTTCCCATTGCCTAAGTCACGGGATCTCCGATCAAGAAGGTATGGGTTACCATTGTAATATAACTCAAATGGGCCTCATTCTCATGTCCATAGATGCAACAGAAATCGCTTTCCGTGCTAACCCCTTTGTAAAAGAGTCTACCAGATTTTTCTCAGTATGAATATAGTTCACAGCAATCATTCTGGAGTTTCTCAGTTTTCTGACAGATTTAAGCCTACACTTCACATGTCTAGAAGACTTCATGTTATCCTTTGTATTTGTGACTTTGGCCAACACTGTTTGATTATCACAGTACATCAGGATTGCAGGTATTGGTTTCTCAACCAATGGCAAGTCCAATAGAAGCTCTCTCAGCCATTCAGCCTCAAGCGTGGTGTGTCAAGTGCTACAAATTCTGTTTCCATGGTTGACCTCGTCAATATGGTCTGTTTGCAAGACCTCCATGAAACTGCAGCACCAGCTAAAGTGAATGCATAACCACTTGTAACTTTGATCTCATCCACATCAGAGATCCAATTAGAGTCACTGTATCATTCTAATACAGAAGGGTGTTCAGTATAATGTATTCCAAAAGATGTTGTACTTCTCAAGTAGCGCAACACTCTTTCAAGTGCCTCCCAGTGATCATCTCCTGGGTTAGAAGTAAACCGACTTAATTTGCTCACTGCAAATGAAATGTCAGGTCTTGTGGCACCAGCTAAATACATAAGTGGCCTAATAATTTGTGAATATCTTAGTTAATCTTTTCCTAACCCCTGGTTCTTTCGAAGCTTAATGCTCGCATCATAGGGTGTTGGCGAAACTTTACAGTTTTCAAAACCAAACCGACTTAATATTTTCTCAGCATAATGGGATTGATTCAAAGTATTCTCATCCTTGCTTTTGATCAATTTAATATTCAGAATGACATCTGCCTCTCCCAAGTCTTTCATATCAAAACACCGAGATAAGAAAGATTTGACCTCATCAATTACGGTAGTGTTTGTTTCAAATATAAGTATGCCATCCACATATAGACACAAGATCACTTCTTGACCCCACCATAACGATAGTATACACATTTACCAGCTTCATTCACAACAAAGCCAGCAGATGTTAAAGTTTTGTCAAACTCATCATGCCATTGTTTTGGTGCTTGTTTTAGGCCATACAAAGATTTCAATAATCTGCATACTTTATTTTCCTGTCCAGAAATCACAAAACCATCCGGTTGATCCATGTAGATTTCTTCCTCTAACTCTCCATTAAGGAAAGTTGTCTTCACGTCCATTTGATGAACATGTAGACCATAGGAAGATGCTAATGCAAGGAGCACTCTGATGGTAGTTAGTCTGGCGACAGGAGAATAGGTATCAAAGAAATCTTCTCCCTCTTTCTAGGTGTAACCCTTGGCCACAAGCCTTGTCTTATACTTCTCAATAGTTCCATCAGGTCTTAGTTTCTTTTTAAAAATCCACTTACATCCTACATGTTTACACCCGATAGGACGATCTACGATCTCTCAAGTCCCATTAGCCATGATAGAGTCCATCTCGCTATGGACTACCTCTTTCCAATACTCAGCATCAGAAGATGCATAAGCCTCCGAAAGAGTCTTTGGCACATCATCCACGAGGTATACAATAAAGTCATCACCAAAGGTTTTCTCAACCTTTGTCTCTTGCTCTGCGAGAGCTTAGGACTAGATTGTTATCCTCCTCGGGATATCACATATTGGTTCGAGAAATGGTGGGAAGTTCAAAAGTTTGATTATTCTCACTTTCAATATTATCAGTTTGAACATTCTCTGTTAGTGAAGTCTGCCTTACTGTTCTCATAGGAAAGATTTCTCAAAAATGAAGCATCTCTAGACTCCATTATTGTATTAGCAATAATCTCGTGATTCTGATTTAACTACTAAAATCTATAGATCGTGCTATTTTGAGCATATCCTAGAAAAATACGATCATTGTTTTTGTCCAAGTTTTCTCTTTTTCTGTAATGATATATTGACTTTTGCCAAACACCCCCAAGTTCGCAGAAAACTAACATTAGGTTTTCTCCCCTTCCATCCCTCATACGAAGTAATATCACTCTTTTTGGTGATTACTCTGTTTAGGACGAAAGTTGTTGTTAGAATAGTTTCTCCCCACCATGCCTTAGGCATACCGGCACTCTCTAACATGGCATTAACCAAATCTATTAGTGTTCGGTTTTTCCTCTCAGCTACCCCATTTGATTGGGGTGAATATGGTGGTGTAAATTTATGGACTATTCCATGCTCAGAACAGAATAGGGAGAATTCATGAGAGACATACTCTCCTCCACGATCAGACCTCAATCTTTTTATTTTCTTTTCTAGTTGGTTCTAAACCTCAGCCTTATAAGTTTTAAAGTAATTTAAAGTTTCATCCTTAGTTTTCAGCAAACACACGTAGCAGTAGCATGTTGCATCATCAATAAAAGTTAAAAATATCTTTTGCCTCCTTTTGTCAATAATCCATTCATTTCACACAAATCTGAATGAATAAGATCTAAAGGTGCCAAGTCATTTTCATCCTCTAATCCCTTAAAGGGTTTTCGAGATTGCTTTACTTGCACACATGACTGGCACTTTGATCTTTTGACAATTTCATATTTTGGAATTAAATCTAATCTGGATATTCTAGAATACTATCAAAACCAATATGACAGAAACGAGAATGCCAAATATTTGCCTCACATTTATTTAAACCAGTTGCAACATTCAAATTATAACAAGTCTCTAAAATACTTAGGCGGAACAAGCCTCTACTCTCATAACCTTTACCAACAAATTTACCGAACTCAGACATTACAATTTTATTTGACTCAAAAACTAGCTTGTAACCATCCCTGCATAGGAGAGAACCACTAGCGAGGTTCTTGTTTATTGTAGGTGCATGCTGCACATTCTTCAAGTGGACAGTCTTTCCTGAAGTAAGCTTCAGATCTACCGTGCCAACACCAAAAACAGAAGCATGCGACCCGTTTCCCATTAAGATGGAGGAAGCCCCTGCTGCCTGGTAAGAAGAAAACAAGGAAATATCAGAACATATGTGAACATTAGCACCGGTATCAACCCACCACTTAGTAGATTGACATGCTGAAAAGACAACAGGTGAATTACCATACCCTCCTGAAGTCGAGGCCTCGCCTATGATCACGTTGACAGCCTTCTTCTTTGGTTGTTCACCATCTCTGATCTTGCAAAAGCGACAGTCCTTCGCCATATGACCGTCTTTTCCGCACACAAAGCAGGTGATGTCCCTCAAATCCTTTTTCTCAGTTTTCTTCTTCTTAAAGCTAGTTGTCTTGTTCGGTTTGTTGGATTTGTACTTCTTTGCAACAGTCTTTCTCTCTATGACATTTGCATTGTTCTGGCCAGACATGCTAGGTGCATCTTTTGCTCTTACTTTTTCTTCCACATCGAGGGTTGCAATGAGATCCTCAACAGAAATCTCTTCCCTCTTATGTTTTAAGAATCAGGGGGTTTAGCAACAATGCTCGCAACCACAAACTTTGGAGGCAACACACAGCCCAGGTGCGCAATCTCACCGACTAGTAGCTGGAGATCATGAGCTTGTCCAACTATGGACTTAGCCTCATCTATGCTAAAGTCGAAAAATTGCTTACATATGTAGAGCGAGCGACTCGCCTCCGCCTCTGCATATTTATGCTCTAGTGCATCCCACAACTCTGTGGTGGACTTATAGTCCATGTACACATCATAGAGCTGATCTGCCAGAACAGTCAGAATACAACCAAGTGCAGTATTGTTCACATTTTCAAACTGCATGTACTGCTCAATCGTAAATGGATATTGCGAGTGAATAACCCACCACAACCCCAAAGACATGAGCCAAAACTTGGCTTTAGTCTGCCATCTACGAAAGTTCTGACCAGAAAATCTCTCAGGTTTCATCACATCAGAAGCACTAGCCATTGCTGTATTGCAACAAAATTCACAATAAGGTTTCTGGAATGTTAGAAATGTGGGTAATATTTTAATTCAAAATTTTACTAGGAGACAAACACAATAAACTAGTAAAGCTTACTACTAACAGCAGACTACTCATCAAATTTCAGAATATACTCAAGAAAATACAGTAACAAATTCAAACGTGCGCGCAAATGACTTACTTTTTCGCCTGATGAAGAATAGGAAGTCGTGCAGGTTTGACGCAGTGCAGAACGCAAATGACACAGTGCAGTGAGCGATCGCGCAGATGCTCTGCCCAGAAACCTTATTGCCGCCCCGTGCAAGTACTCTCTGCGGCAACGGTTCAGAGATAGCCGCTCTCCCTCCTTCCAGGTGCACGTTGGGAAGAAAGGTCGACGAGGTTCAAACGGCATAGCACAACAGCACAAGAGAAGAAAGTAGAGAGAGTGTGTGGTGCAGAGTTTAGCAAAATAAAAATTGAGAGACCATGTGGTCGTGACTCCATGTGAATGATGAGTAATTGACAAAGATTTAGGATAGTCGAGTTTGGATTGTGTGGTCGGACCATGTCGTTGCGTGGTGTAATCGGGCTCGGTCGGACTTGGTCAAACTTGGTCGTATGGGATTAGGATGCCTATTCGGATATTTCGACAGGTTTGGACTTCGTCATGCGTAAGTATGATGTTTCGATGCAATTTATGCTTTCATGTATCGAGCGGTGCTACTTGATGTGTTTCTTGTTTGTGATGACCGCAGGACATCGAGGCGGAGTTGTGGTGAGACACGAGGTGACCGGACTAGGCGCAGGTGGCGTTGAGGTCAGAACGGTCGGATGTGTCGAAGACGGCGGTGATTCGATGTGGTTGCGAGTCGTGGACGACAAGGAACGCGGAAGCTTCCCGCAAGGTGCAGGAGGGGCGAATCGGGAAATTCGCGAGACTGCACAAGCTGGAGACGGTTCCATTCGGAGTTAGCAGGCGTAACGAGTTGGAGACCCGTTAGCCAAGCGCTATAACTAGGAGGGAGGGGCTGCATGCCCTCATATGGCTTTAGGAGAGAGTTAGGGTTTTAGTGGGTCAAAAGAGGCTTTGAGAGGTGGTTTTGCTTTGCTCTTTAGTGGTTGAGGCAGCAGCACCTTGTCTCCCACGATCATCTCCCTTCTCTGTGTGTTCCTCCCAAGAAGCATGTGAAGCTCTTGGTGATCTTGAGGATGGAGAGGAGAGTGAGGAGATGGATTGAGAGTCTTGTAATCATTCCTCTTGTTCTAATATCCATGCGTATCGGGATTCATCTGTAATCGTTTTGCTTCAATGAATGGAAATTTGAAGTTTTCTCCCGTGCTCTCTGTTCTTCCTTCGTTCTCCTTTTTGGCTTGATTTTGAGTTTCATGATTTCTTGTTGTTTGTTGTTGGGGAGTGCCAAAATGGGTTGCTATGACATGGGGGATGCTCAAAAGTCATTTGGCTATTTAATCCCAAGAGCAAACCGAGTTTGATTTCAGATTTAGTTCTTGAGCCCTCTCTGTTCTTCATTTCCTCCTTCTAGGGTTTAATGCAAATCTTGATTCCCTTCGCGAGATGGCTTGAAATTTGGCATGGAGAGTCCAGAGGCTATTGAGTAGCTATCCTCAAAATTTCATGGCCAAAAGATCAAAGGTTGAGGAGTAATTTGGTTTTTGGCTCGGTTCTTGCAAGATTTCAGACTTTTCCCTAAAAATCTGAAATTCTTGTTTCTTGGAGTGGTTTCTCGAAATTGGTTCTTGGCTTATTCTTCTGGAAGTGTTCCCTAGCTATCCTCAAAGTTTCCCAAGCCAAGAATCCAAGAATCTTTGCGTTTTTCTCAGATTTCTGAAAATCATGTTTGCTGATTTTCTCGAGAGGTACTACCGCTCCTCGAGAGGTACTACCCCTCGTCCCAGCGGTACTACCGCTTGCAGTCAGACTTGCTCTGAATTTATTTTCTTGACTGTTTCTTTCAGGATCTGGTGTAACCTTGTTGTTGTGACTTCCAGTAGTGTCTTTCTTCTTTCTTCATAGCTTCTATAGCTATTGGAGAAGAAGCATAAATGTGGATACTTGAGGGTCGGATTTAATTTTAGAAAACGACATTCACCCCCCTCTGTCGCCATTTCGATCCAACAATTGGTATCAGAGCCGGTTAGCTCTTCTTCATAGATCTTAACCGGTCTCTAGAGCCATGGCGACGGACAAGTACTCCACCAAGCCGCCCGTTTTCGATGACATCGATTACCCCTTCTGGAAGAGCCGAATGGAGACATACATCCAGGCTCAGGGGTACGCCATCTGGCGCAAGGTCAAGGTCCGGTTTGTTGTTCCTGCCGATGAGGACATCAATGCTGGAAATATGCATGATGTTGAGGCAAACACTAAGGCAAGGAATATCATAATCCAGGGCCTGAGTCTTTCTTCTTCCGAGTCCGCTGCAATTCTCCCTGCTTGCTCTGTGACATAGCGATGATCGATTAGAGCAGCTTGCGGATGAGCGGTGGCCCTCCTTGCTCGAAGATTCTCCCATGCTTACAAGGGGAGGAGGGACGAGAAGAGAGGAGGACCCGTCATTTGCTTCGAGTGTGGTGGCCCCAACCACATTCGGGCAAACTGCCCCAAGCTGGAGAAGGACAAGAACGACTACGGCGGTTCGGGCAAGAACGACTACACCGACAAGAACCGCAACAAGAAGCCTCCAGCGCACCCTCAAGGCAAGAAAAAGTTCCGCAACCTTGGCAAAGCCAAGAAGCTGTTCCATCGCGTCCTCACCGCCTTCGACGACCTCGACCTCAGCGAGGTGGAGGGATGGAGCGGCGGCGACGGGACGGGTGACCAAGACCCCAAGGCGGCGGCGACTTCTTGGCATGTGCTTCATGGCCCTTGAGGGTGAACTGAGCGACAGCGAACTGTACTCCGACTCGGATGAGGTATGCCCCACCTACGACCAGCTCAATCATGCTTTTCTTAAGCTAGGTGGATTTCATGCTAGAGCTAGGGCTAGGTGTACTGAGTTAGAGAAGGAAGTAGATAGAATATCACTAGAGATTATTGCTCTTACATCTGCTCCCTCTAGTGATGATTGTGATACATGCTGTGCTCTGTTGGGTGACATGAAGAAACTAAGAACCTCGCATGATAGTCTGTCCTCTGAACTTGATCTTGTTAAGGTGGAGAATATTAGTCTCTTGGCTGAGCTTAAGATTAGTAGGGTAGTCCCTGTTTTAGAGGTCAGTACCTTATGAACACTCTCGAGAGATTTGTAGGTGGCAAAAAGAAGCTCAATCTTATTCTAGACCAATCTAAGATCTACAGATTTAATCAGGGTCTAAGATACGGTTTCTATGAGGACATGAGGAAGCATCCACCTGCCGTGCTCGGACCCATAGCACGTGTGTGATCGAGGCCGAGCCGAGTTGAGAAAGTCCAATTTAAGTCAGCGGGCTTTGTCCAGGGGATCTCTGATAGTAAGGTGATCTCACCTGCTGCTTCGGCCTCTCAGAAGGCGAAGCCTCTCCGTGCTACTTCAGCCTCTCAGAAGGCGAAGTATCATTGCACCTTCTGTCAGAAGGATGGACATACGATCGATCGATGCTTCAGGCGCGCCAAGATTGCGCGTAGAGACTGTGCTGAGGCACTTAGGCGTATTCGGTCGGCCCGGACCACGAGTGTACCTAAGACCGCACAAGTCTAGGGTTGCTACGGTGATGGATTTGGCGGCATCGAGGACTTGGTTTTTAAGTCTTTTGGTTTCGTCCTCATGCTGCTCTTGGTAGTGACTTCCGCCGTCCTAAGGGTAGATCTCGTTTCCACCGTCGAGATAGCTACCCGCGGCGTGATCGACATGTTCTTTGGTGTCTTGACTCGCTCCTTTGTAGCATCAAGCCCAACAACGACCAGTCGACTCACAGACTTTCTGCTTTGTCTTGAGTGACGAAGCATAGGGTAGATAGAGGTCGATCGTGTGACTACTTCATCTGCTCGACGTGTTACTCAGTATTGGGTGCCAAATCACTCTTGATTTACCCCAGTACTGAGATTTTACTCTCTGTTTGACTCAGGTTCGCCGGGCAGGGAAGGGAAAGGTTTGGCTCATAGACTCCGGGAGTTCACGACACATGATCGGGGACTCCCGTTGGTTTTCTTCCCTTGCCCATGCTCCAGGTGATGAGATGATCACCTTCGGAGATGATTCATCTGGGCGCATCATCGCCAAAGGTACAGTGCGCGTAAATGATTCTTTCATTTTGAAAGATGTTGCTTTGGTTAGCAAGCTGCAGTATAATTTGCTTTCTGTTTCTCAGCTTACCGATGATGGTTTTGAGGTGAGCTTTAAGAAAAACGCTTGCAAAATTCTTGATTCTTCGGGTAGTTTGGTTTGTGGGATTTCTCGTTTTGGGAGGATCTTTCGTGCTGATTTTTCTGAGTCTTCTGGTGATCCTCTCCGGTGTTTGGTTGCTTCTGAGTCCCGCGACCTTTCTTTCTGGCATAGGAGACTTGGTCATATTGGATTTGACCATTTGACTTGAGTTAGCGGCCACGACCTCATTCGTGGTCTGCCGAAACTCAGAATGGTCAAAGACCTAGTTTGTGCTCCTTGCCGGCACGGCAAGATGGTTGCCGCTTCTCACCCTCCGGTCACAGTGACTATGATCGATGCACCGGGACAGCTGCTCTACATGGACACGCTTGGACCAAAGCCGCGAGTGCGATCAGCGGGAGGAAGTGGTATGTCCTTGTCGTGGTTGATGACTTCTCGAGGTATTCTTGGGTGTTTTTCTTAGCCTCGAAGGATGAGACGTTTACACATTTCCAAGGTCTTTTTGGTAGGCTTTCTGTTGAGCTCCCGGGTGCCTTACGAGCGATCCGCGGTGACAATGGCACGGAGTTCAGAATTCCTACTTTGAGAGGTTCTGCGATGAGACAGGTGTAGAGCATCAGTTCTCCTCTCCGCACGTCCCACAGCAAAATGGTGTCGTGGAGAGGAAGAACCGTACCTTGGTCGAGATGGCCAGGACGATGCTCGATGAGTACTCTACACCGCGGAAGTTTTGGGCTGAGGCTTTTGCGACCGCGTGCCATGTTTCCAACAGAGTCTTTCTTCGGGCACACTTGCATCGCACTTCCTATGAGTTGAGATACGGCGAAAGCCGGTGTTTCTCATTTTCGTGTGTTTGGTTGCAAGTGTTTCATTTTGAAGTCAGGGATCCTAGACAAGTTCGAGTCACGTTCTTGTGATGGAATCTTTCTAGGCTACTCGACTTCTTCACGACTTATCGGGTTTGGAGCAATGAGTCTAGTAAAATGGTAGAGACCTGTGAGGTGACCTTTGACGAGGCGGTCAGGGACTAGACCCGATATCTCAGGTTCTTTAGAGCATTCTGAGCCCATCTTTGTGGATGATGAGGATGATGGAGATGAGGGTTGTTTGCCCAATCCAGTTCCTCGTCCTCCACCCGAGGTGCCGTCTTCCACCGCACCTCGAGGCGATCAGCTCATGCCTTCTACGTCTTCTGGAGCTAGTGGCTCTGTTCCTACCTCTTCTGCTCATGAGGTAGAGGGCACTTCTTCATCTCATCCTGGACCTCCTAGACATATCCAGAAAGCTCATCCTTTAGAGCAGATTATTGGAGACCTTTTCGAGCGTGTGACCCGCTCAAAATCTGGTTTATCTCAATTTTGTCTTCATTCTACATTCATTGCCTCCTTTGAGCCCAAAGATGTTTCCCATGCTCTTTTCGATGAATCTTGGGTCAATGCCATGCATGAGGAGTTAGAAAATTTCAAAAGAAACAAGGTCTAGTTGCTTGTTGAGCCCCCGAGAGGTCACAATGTCATTGGAACCAAGTGGGTGTTCAAGAACAAGTAGAGCGAGGATGGGGCAGTCATTCGAAACAAGGCTAGACTGGTAGCTCAGTGGTTTTCTCAGGTTGAGGGTCTAGACTTCGAGGAGACCTTTGCCCCTGTAGCTCGACTTGAGGCCATTAGAATCCTGCTTGCCTTTGCAGCTTCTAAGGGTTTCAAGCTTTACCAGATGGACGTCAAGAGCGCCTTCCTTAATGGGATCATTGAGGAAGAAGTCTATGTGAGACAGCCTCCAGGTTTTGAGAACCCTAAATACTCAAACCATGTCTTCAAGCTTTCCAAAGCTTTGTATGGACTTAAGCAGGCCCCTAGAGCTTGGTATGAGAGGCTTAAGTCCTACCTTCTGAGTCATGGTTTTGAGATGGGTAAGGTGGATAAGACCTTGTTCATTCGTAGGCATGGCACAGATCTTCTGCTCGTCCAGATCTATGTGGATGACATTATCTTTGGCGACTCATCTCATGGTCTCGTTTCACAGTTCTCGGATGTCATGAGCACCGAGTTTGAGATGAGCATGATGGGTGAGTTGACCTTCTTCCTTGGCTTGCAGATCAAGCAGACTCGGGAGGGTACCTTCTTGCATCAAGACAAGTACACTCGTGACCTCCTGAGACACTTTGACATGAGTGATGGGAAGCCAGTGTCGACTCCTATGGTGTCTTCTTCTACGCTTGACCCAGATGAGAATGGCGAGCCAGTTTATCAGAAGGAGTATCGGAGTATGATCGGCTCCCTCTTGTACCTCACTGCCTCGAGACCGGACATACACTTCTCCGTGTGTCTTTGTGCTCGGTTTCAGGCTTCTCCTCGCGTATCTCACCGCCAAAGCGGTGAAGCGCATTCTTCAGTACCTTGAGCTACCATTGGCGTGGTATCTCGGTACTCTTCCTCTTCTGTCTTTCCTTGAGAGCCTACTCGGACGCGAGACTTTGCGGTGTAGGATAAATATGAAGAGCACGCCGACACTGCCAATTTATTGGCACTTCTCTTGTTTCTTGGTTTTGAGAAGCGATCCGGTGTTACACGATCCACGCGAGGCCGAGTACGTTGCTGCAGCTAGTTGCTGTAGTCAGGTACTTTGGATGGTTTCGACCCTGCAGGACTTTGGGTTAGTCATAGATAGTGTTCCACTCCTTTGTGATAACACTTCTGCGATTAACATTGCTAAGAACCCAGTGCAGCACTTTCGGACTAAGCATATTGATATCCGATATCACTTCCTTAGAGACCATGTAGAGAAGGATGACATCATGCTCCAATTTGTGGAGAGTGACCACCAGTTGGCTGATATCTTCACCAAGCCTTTGGACAGCTCGAGGTTTTCAACCTTGCGGGGAGAGCTCGGGGTGGTTTGTCCTTATGAACTGTTGTGAGGGGGAGTTTCTGCTTTACTGCTCTTACTCCTTGCTGTTGCATTGCATTTTGGGTGCATTGGGTTTAGTCCTTATAGCATAAGTTAGAGTGCTTCTCTTGTCCAGCTGCTTAGACTTCTTGCTCTTATCTTGTGATTCCAGGATGCTGCGTATTAGCTGTCTTTCTTCTCTCTAGGTGGAGCTTACTCACTTCTTGTGGGTTCTAGCGAGGGTTGGGCCACCCTCGGGTAAACAGGGTACGGTTTGCTCCCTAGGTTGTTAGTAGACCAGCTGATAGTCCCGAAGTCATATGGGGTAGATGAGAGTCAATCTGAGCCACAGTTTCCTCTATATCTTATCTATGCTTTAAGGACTGTCGTTTCTGTTTTTATTGCCAGCTTCTCGTATTTACTGTTTTAGTTCAGGGGGGAGTTCATTTGGGAGCTTCTGGAGCTTAATATTGACATAACTCTACTCGAACTAAAAGTTGCATCACATGTTAAGGGGGAACTGGATTTTCCTGCATTTCAGCATGTCGCATTGTAATATACCCACATTGAGCCTTGATTATTATCCGTTGATGACATGTTTACAATGCATTACACCTTGCCATGGCTTGTGCTTATTTGCTAGATTGATCATGACTTAATATGTGTAGACTAGCTTTTGCCATGATAAGTTAATTAAAATTACTCAACTTGAATTAAAACTTGTCATGCTAGCTCTTGAGATTAGTCTTTCTCTAGTTATCCTTTTATGATTCATGCCATGTCAATTAGGTTGAGTTGAGCATTTGAATCTTTATTGAGCCTTAGATTGGGCTATTTTAGTCTCTTGATGCAGCATGAGTTAGTACAACATGTTAAAATGCAAAAAGATCTCTTTTGTAAGAAAAAACTGATCTCACCAATCCTTTCTCATGAGACTGCTTGCCATTGCACTTGGCATGAACTTAGAGAGAGTTTTAGATGACCAAGATCATTGTCTTAAGCTTTTTGCTTGGCATGATTGCATAAGGCTTGAGATCTAGCACATGACTAAACAAAAATCTGGTTGGCAACAACCTTGAATTTCAAAAGAAAATATGTCACTCGTGCTTCTTTTGCTTAATCTACAAAAAGAACCAAGTAGTTAAACAAATGTTTCACTCTTGAGCTTATACCACTCTAATTAGACTCAATACTAGCTTCTTGGTTCCGCTTAGCTTATTGACATGGTTTGCATCATCCTTGGATACCTCTAGCTAGACTTTGATCATGGATGACTTGACAGGCTCCCAAATTGCACTAAATTTCAGATTGTCATCTATTTGGTTTAGCTGTCTTATATATATCTTGTCATGATCTAGATAGCATTCTATTGAGTTATGACTTGATGTAATACTTGTTGGTCATCTTGGATAATTCTCACGTCTCTAAATGCTTAGAATAAACAAACTTCAGCCATTTCATCCAATGTCATGTCATATTCTCTCCTTTGCATCATTGATGTGTTTATTGCCAAAAGGGGGAGAATAGTGGTAGAAAAAGCCATTTTGGGAGCGTTGAGGAAAACTTATTCTTTCTTTTGCTCCTTGTGTCGACATGGTCATTAGCTTCATTTCCTTCCTTTGGACCATGTTTGACTTCTTGCATTTCAATCTCAACTTCATGCTTTTCTGCGTTTGTCAATATACTCATCAAGGGGGAGATTGAGAGACCATGTGGTCGTGACTCCATGTGAATGATGAGTAATTGACAAAGATTTAGGATAGTCGAGTTTGGATTGTGTGGTCGGACCATGTCGTTGCGTGGTGTAATCGGGCTCGGTCGGACTTGGTCAAACTTGGTCGTATGGGATTAGGATGCCTATTCGGATATTTCGACAGGTTTGGACTTCGTCATGCGTAAGTATGATGTTTCGATGCAATTTATGCTTTCATGTATCGAGCGGTGCTACTTGATGTGTTTCTTGTTTGTGATGACTGCAGGACATCGAGGCGGAGTTGTGGTGAGACACGAGGTGACCGGACTAGGCGCAGGTGGCGTTGAGGTCAGAACGGTCGGATGTGTCGAAGACGGCGGTGATTCGATGTGGTTGCGAGTCGTGGACGACAAGGAACGCGGAAGCTTCCCGCAAGGTGCGGGAGGCGAATCGGGAAATTCGCGAGGCGCACAAGCGGAGGCGGTTCCATTCGGAGTTAGCAGGCGTAACGAGTTGGAGACCCGTTAGCCAAGCGCTATAACTAGGAGGGAGGGGCTGCATGCCCTCATATGGCTTTAGGAGAGAGTTAGGGTTTTAGTGGGTCAAAAGAGGCTTTGAGAGGTGGTTTTGCTTTGCTCTTTAGTGGTTGAGGGCAGCAGCACCTTGTCTCCCACGATCATCTCCCTTCTCTGTGTGTGTTCCTCCCAAGAAGCATGTGAAGCTCTTGGTGATCTTGAGGATGGAGAGGGAGAGTGAGGAGATGGATTGAGAGTCTTGTAATCATTCCTCTTGTTCTAATATCCATGCGTATCGGGATTCATCTGTAATCGTTTTGCTTCAATGAATGGAAATTTGAAGTTTTCTCCCGTGCTCTCTGTTCTTCCTTCGTTCTCCTTTTTGGCTTGATTTTGAGTTTCATGATTTCTTGTTGTTTGTTGTTGGGGAGTGCCAAAATGGGTTGCTATGACATGGGGGATGCTCAAAAGTCATTTGGCTATTTAATCCCAAGAGCAAACCGAGTTTGATTTCAGATTTAGTTCTTGAGCCCTCTCTGTTCTTCATTTCCTCCTTCTAGGGTTTAATGCAAATCTTGATTCCCTTCGCGAGATGGCTTGAAATTTGGCATGGAGAGTCCAGAGGCTATTGAGTAGCTATCCTCAAAATTTCATGGCCAAAAGATCAAAGGTTGAGGAGTAATTTGGTTTTGGCTCGGTTCTTGCAAGATTTCAGACTTTTCCTAAAAATCTGAAATTCTTGTTTCTTGGAGTGGTTTCTCAAATTGGTTCTTGGCTTATTCTTCCGGAAGTGTTCCTAGCTATCCTCAAAGTTTCCCAAGCCAAGAATCCAAGAATCTTTGCGTTTTTCTCAGATTTCTGAAAATCATGTTTGCTGATTTTCTCGAGAGGTACTACCGCTCCTCGAGAGGTACTACCCCTCGTCCCAGCGGTACTACCGCTTGCAGTCAGACTTGCTCTGAATTTATTTTCTTGACTGTTTCTTTCAGGATCTGGTTTAGCCTTGTTGTTGTGACTTCCAGTAGTGTCTTTCTTCTTTCTTCATAGCTTCTATAGCTATTGGAGAAGAAGCATAAATGTGGATACTTGAGGGTCGGATTTAATTTTAGAAAACGACATTCACCCCCCTCTGTCGCCATTTCGATCCAACAATTGGTATCAGAGCCGGTTAGCTCTTCTTCATAGATCTTAACCGGTCTCTAGAGCCATGGCGACGGACAAGTACTCCACCAAGCCGCCCGTTTTCGATGACATCGATTACCTTCGGAAGAGCCGAATGGAGACATACATCCGGCTCGAAGTACGCCATCAGGCGCAAGGTCAAGTCGGTTTGTTGTTCCTGCCGATGAGGACATCAATGCTGGAAATATGCATGATGTTGAGGCAAACACTAAGGCAAGGAATATCATAATCCGGGCACAGTCTTTCTTCTTCCGAGTCCGCACTGCGATCTCTCCTGCTGCTCTGTGACATAGCGATGATCGGTTAGAGCAGCTGCGGATGAGCAGTGGCCCTCCTTGCTCGAAGATTCTCCCATGCTTACAAGGGAGGAGGGACGAGAAGAGAGGAGGACCCGTCATTTGCTTGAGTGTGGTGGCCCCAACCACATTCGGGCAAACCGCCCCAAGCTGGAGAAGGACAAGAACGACTACGGCGGTTCGGGCAAAACGACTACACCGACAAGAACGCAACAAGAAGCCTCGGCGCACCCTCAAGGCAAGAAAAGTTCCGCAACCTTGGCAAAGCCAAGAAGGCACATTCCATCGCGTCCTCACCGCCTTGGCGACCTCGACCTCGGCGAGGTGGAGGGATGGAGCGACGACGACGGGACGGGTGACCAAGACCCCAAGGGCGGCGACTTCTTCGGCATGTGCTTCATGGCCCTTGAGGGTGAAGCGAGCGACAATGAAGGCGTACTCCGACTCGGATGAGGTATGCCCCACCTACGACCAGCTCAATCATGCTTTTCTTAAGCTAGGTGGATTTCATGCTAGAGCTAGGGCTAGGTGTACTGAGTTAGAGAAGGAAGTAGATAGAATATCACTAGAGATTATTGCTCTTACATCTGCTCCCTCTAGTGATGATTGTGATACATGCTGTGCTCTGTTGGGTGACATGAAGAAACTAAGAACCTCGCATGATAGTCTGTCCTCTGAACTTGATCTTGTTAAGGTGGAGAATATTAGTCTCTTGGCTGAGCTTAAGATTAGTAGGGTAGTCCCTGTTTTAGAGGTCAGTACCTTATGAACACTCTCGAGAGATTTGTAGGTGGCAAAAAGAAGCTCAATCTTATTCTAGACCAATCTAAGATCTACAGATTTAATCAGGGTCTAAGATACGGTTTCTATGAGGACATGAGGAAGCATCCACCTGCCGTGCTCAGACCCATAGCACCAGGTGTGATCGAGACTGAGCCCAGGTTCGAGAAAGTCCAATTTAAGTCAGCGGGCTTTGTCCAGGGGATCTCTGATAGTAAGGTGATCTCACTGCTGCCCGACCTCTCGGAGCGAAGCCTCTCCGTGCTACTTCAGCCTCTCGGAAGGCGTATCATTGCACTGCTCTGTCGGAAGGATGGACATCTGATCGTCGATGCTTGAGCGCGCCAAGATTGCGCGTAGAGGCGTCTTTGAGGCACTTAGGCGTATTCAGGGTCAGCCCCAGACCCTGAGTGTACCTAAGACTGGCACGAAGTCTAGGGTTGCTTCTGGTGATGGATTTGGGCAGCATCGAGGACTTGGTTTTTAAGTCTTTTGGTTTTCGTCCTCATGCTGCTCTTGGTAGTGACTTCCGCCGTCCTAAGGGTAGATCTCGTTTCCACCGTCGAGATAGCTACCCGCGGCGTGATCAGCATGTTGCTGGTGTCTTGACTCGCTCCTTTGTAGCAGTCAAGCCCAACAACAGCTTCAGGTCAGCTCACAGACTTTCTGCTGTCTTGAGTGACAGAAAGCATAGGGTAGATAGAGGTCAGTCGTGCTTGACTACTTCATCTGCTCGACGTGTTACTCAGTATTGGGTGCCAAAATCACTCTTGATTTACCCCAGTACTGAGATTTTACTCTGTTTGACTTCGGGTTCGCGGGCGGGGGAAGGAAAGGTTTGGCTCATAGACTCCGGGAGTTCACGACACATGACCGGGGACTCCCGTTGGTTTTCTTCCCTTGCCCATGCTCCAGGTGATGAGATGATCACCTTCGGAGATGATTCATCTGGGCGCATCATCGCCAAAGGTACAGTGCGCGTAAATGATTCTTTCATTTTGAAAGATGTTGCTTTGGTTAGCAAGCTGCAGTATAATTTGCTTTCTGTTTCTCAGCTTACCGATGATGGTTTTGAGGTGAGCTTTAAGAAAAACGCTTGCAAAATTCTTGATTCTTCGGGTAGTTTGGTTTGTGGGATTTCTCGTTTTGGGAGGATCTTTCGTGCTGATTTTTCTGAGTCTTCTGGTGATCCTCTCCGGTGTTTGGTTGCTTCTGAGTCCCGCGACCTTTCTTTCTGGCATAGGAGACTTGGTCATATTGGATTTGACCATTTGACTTGAGTTAGCGGCCACGACCTCATTCGTGGTGTGCCGAAACTCAGAATGGTCAAAGACCTAGTTTGTGCTCCTTGCCGGCACGGCAAGATGGTTGCCGCTTCTCACCCTCGGTCCACGGTGACTATGATCGATGCACCGACAGGTGCTCTACATGGACCTGATTGGACCAAGACGAGTGCGATCAGCGGGAGGAAGTGGTATGTCCTTGTCGTGGTTGATGACTTCTCGAGGTATTCTTGGGTGTTTTTCTTAGCCTCGAAGGATGAGGCGTTTACACATTTCAAGGTCTTTTGGTAGGCTTTCGTTGAGCTCCGGGTGCCTTACGAGCGATCGCGGTGACAATGGCACGGAGTTCAAATTCCTACTTTGAGAGGTTCTGCGATGAGGCAGTGTAGAGCATCAGTTCTCCTCTCCGCACGTCCCACAGCAAAATGGTGTCGTGGAGAGGAAGAACCGTACCTTGGTCGAGATGGCCAGGACGATGCTCGATGAGTACTCTACACCGCGGAAGTTTTGGGCTGAGGCTTTTGCGACCGCGTGCCATGTTTCCAACAGAGTCTTTCTTCGGGCACACTTGCATCGCACTTCCTATGAGTTGAGATACGGGCGAAAGCCCAGTGTTTCTCATTTTCGTGTGTTTGGTTGCAAGTGTTTCATTTTGAAGTCCGGGATCCTAGACAAGTTCGAGTCACGTTCTTGTGATGGAATCTTTCTAGGCTACTCGACTTCTTCACGGGCTTATCGGGTTTGGAACAGCGAGTCTAGTAAAATGGTAGAGACCTGTGAGGTGACCTTTGACGAGGCCAGTCCGGGGACTAGACCCGATATCTCAGGTTCTTTAGAGCATTCTGAGCCCATCTTTGTGGATGATGAGGATGATGGAGATGAGGGTTGTTTGCCCAATCCAGTTCCTCGTCCTCCACCCGAGGTGCCGTCTTCCACCGCACCTCGAGGCGATCGACTCATGCCTTCTACGTCTTCTGGAGCTAGTGGCTCTGTTCCTACCTCTTACGCTCATGAGGTAGAGGCACTTCTTCATCTCATCTGGACCTCCTAGACATATCCGAAAGCTCATCCTTTAGAGCAGATTATTGGAGACCTTTTCGAGCGTGTGACCGCTCAAAATCAGTTTATCTCAATTTTGTCTTCATTCTACATTCATTGCCTCCTTTGAGCCCAAAGATGTTTCCCATGCTCTTTTCGATGAATCTTGGGTCAATGCCATGCATGAGGAGTTAGAAAATTTCAAAAGAAACAAGGTCTAGTTGCTTGTTGAGCCCAGAGAGGTCACAATGTCATTGGAACCAAGTGGGGTTCAAGAACAAGTAGAGCGAGGATGGGGCGATCATTGAAACAAGGCTAGGCCCGGTAGCTCGGTGGTTTTCTCGGGTTGAGGTCTAGACTTGAGAGACCTTTGCCCTGTGCTCGACTTGAGGCCATTAGAATCCTGCTTGCCTTTGCGGCTTCTAAGGGTTTCAAGCTTTACCGATGGACGTCAAGAGCGCCTTCCTTAATGGGATCATTGAGGAAGAAGTCTATGTGAGACTGACCTCGAGGTTTTGAGAACCTAAATACTCAAACCATGTCTTCAAGCTTTCCAAAGCTTTGTATGGACTTAAGCAGGCCCCTAGAGCTTGGTATGAGAGGCTTAAGTCCTACCTTCTGAGTCATGGTTTTGAGATGGGTAAGGTGGATAAGACCTTGTTCATTCGTAGGCATGGCACAGATCTTCTGCTCGTCCAGATCTATGTGGATGACATTATCTTTGGCGACTCATCTCATGGTCTCGTTTCACAGTTCTCGGATGTCATGAGCACCGAGTTTGAGATGAGCATGATGGGTGAGTTGACCTTCTTCCTTGGCTTGCAGATCAAGCGGACTGGGAGGTACCTTCTTGCATCAAGACAAGTACACTCGTGACCTCTGAGACACTTTGACATGAGTGATGGGAAGCGGTGTCGACTCCTATGGTGTCTTCTTCACGCTTGACCCGGATGAGAATGGCGAGCAGTTTATCGAAGGAGTATCGGGTATGATCGGCTCCCTCTTGTACCTCAACGCCTCGAGACCGGACATACACTTCTCCGTGTGTCTTTGTGCTCGGTTTGAGCTTCTCCTCGCGTATCTCACCGCCGAGCATGAAAGCGCATTCTTCGTACCTTGAGCTACCATTGGTGTGGTATCGGTACTCTTCCTCTTCTGTCTTTCCTTGAGAGCCTACTCGGGCGCGAACTTTGCGGTGTAGGATAAATATGAAGAGCACGCCGACACTGCCAATTTATTGGCACTTCTCTTGTTTCTTGGTTTTGAGGAAGCGATCGGTGTTACGATCCACCGCAGAGGCGAGTAATGTTGCTGCGACTAGTTCTTTGTAGTCGGTACTGGATGGTTTCGACCTGCGAGGACTTTGGGTTAGTCATAGATAGTGTTCCACTCCTTTGTGATAACATACTGCGATTAACATTGCTAAGAACCAGTGCGGCACTTCCGGACTAAGCATATTGATATCGATATCACTTCCTTAGAGACCATGTAGAGAAGGATGACATCATGCTCCAATTTGTGGAGAGTGACCACGAGTTGGCTGATATCTTCACCAAGCCTTTGGACAGCTCGAGGTTTTCAACCTTGCGGGGAGAGCTCGGGGTGGTTTGTCCTTATGAACTGTTGTGAGGGGGAGTTTCTGCTTTACTGCTCTTACTCCTTGCTGTTGCATTGCATTTTGGGTGCATTGGGTTTAGTCCTTATAGCATAAGTTAGAGTGCTTCTCTTGTCCAGCTGCTTAGACTTCTTGCTCTTATCTTGTGATTCCAGGATGCTGCGTATTAGCTGTCTTTCTTCTCTCTAGGTGGAGCTTACTCACTTCTTGTGGGTTCTAGCGAGGGTTGGGCCACCCTCGGGTAAACAGGGTACGTGTTTGCTCCCTAGGTTGTTAGTAGACCAGCTGATAGTCCCGAAGTCATATGGGGTAGATGAGAGTCAATCTGAGCCACAGTTTCCTCTATATCTTATCTATGCTTTAAGGTATCGTTTACTTTTTATTGCGACTTCTCGTATTTCTTGTTTTAGTTAGGGGAGTTCATTTGGGAGCTTCTGGAGCTTAATATTGACATAACTCTACTCGAACTAAAAGTTGCATCACATGTTAAGGGGGAACTGGATTTTCCTGCATTTCAGCATGTCGCATTGTAATATACCCACATTGAGCCTTGATTATTATCCGTTGATGACATGTTTACAATGCATTACACCTTGCCATGGCTTGTGCTTATTTGCTAGATTGATCATGACTTAATATGTGTAGACTAGCTTTTGCCATGATAAGTTAATTAAAATTACTCAACTTGAATTAAAACTTGTCATGCTAGCTCTTGAGATTAGTCTTTCTCTAGTTATCCTTTTATGATTCATGCCATGTCAATTAGGTTGAGTTGAGCATTTGAATCTTTATTGAGCCTTAGATTGGGCTATTTTAGTCTCTTGATGCAGCATGAGTTAGTACAACATGTTAAAATGCAAAAAGATCTCTTTTGTAAGAAAAAACTGATCTCACCAATCCTTTCTCATGAGGCTTGCCATTGCACTTGGCATGAACTTAGAGAGAGTTTTAGATGACCAAGATCATTGTCTTAAGCTTTTGCTTGGCATGATTGCATAAGGCTTGAGATCTAGCACATGACTAAACAAAAATCTGGTTGGCAACAACCTTGAATTTCAAAAGAAAATATGTCACTCGTGCTTCTTTTGCTTAATCTACAAAAAGAACCAAGTAGTTAAACAAATGTTTCACTCTTGAGCTTATACCACTCTAATTAGACTCAATACTAGCTTCTTGGTTCCGCTTAGCTTATTGACATGGTTTGCATCATCCTTGGATACCTCTAGCTAGACTTTGATCATGGATGACTTGCAGGCTCCCAAATTGCACTAAATTTCAGATTGTCATCTATTTGGTTTAGCTGTCTTATATATATCTTGTCATGATCTAGATAGCATTCTATTGAGTTATGACTTGATGTAATACTTGTTGGTCATCTTGGATAATTCTCACGTCTCTAAATGCTTAGAATAAACAAACTTGACCATTTCATCCAATGTCATGTCATATTCTCTCCTTTGCATCATTGATGTGTTTATTGCCAAAAGGGAGAATAGTGGTAGAAAAAGCCATTTTGGGAGCGTTGAGAAAACTTATTCTTTCTTTTGCTCCTTGTGTCGACATGGTCATTAGCTTCATTTCCTTCCTTTGGACCATGTTTGACTTCTTGCATTTCAATCTCAACTTCATGCTTTTGCGTTTGTCAATATACTCATCAAGGGAGATTGAGAGACCATGTGGTCGTGACTCCATGTGAATGATGAGTAATTGACAAAGATTTAGGATAGTCGAGTTTGGATTGTGTGGTCGGACCATGTCGTTGCGTGGTGTAATCGGGCTCGGTCGGACTTGGTCAAACTTGGTCGTATGGGATTAGGATGCCTATTCGGATATTTCGACAGGTTTGGACTTCGTCATGCGTAAGTATGATGTTTGATGCAATTTATGCTTTCATGTATCGGCGGTGCTACTTGATGTGTTTCTTGTTTGTGATGACCGCAGGACATCGAGGCGGAGTTGTGGTGAGACACGAGGTGACCGGACTAGGCGCAGGTGGCGTTGAGGTCAGAACGGTCGGATGTGTCGAAGACGGCGGTGATTCGATGTGGTTGCGAGTCGTGGACGACAAGGAACGCGGAAGCTTCCCGCAAGGTGCAGGAGGGGCGAATCGGGAAATTCGCGAGACTGCACAAGCTGGAGACGGTTCCATTCGGAGTTAGCAGGCGTAACGAGTTGGAGACCCGTTAGCCAAGCGCTATAACTAGGAGGGAGGGGCTGCATGCCCTCATATGGCTTTAGGAGAGAGTTAGGGTTTTAGTGGGTCAAAAGAGGCTTTGAGAGGTGGTTTTGCTTTGCTCTTTAGTGGTTGAGGGCAGCAGCACCTTGTCTCCCACGATCATCTCCCTTCTCTGTGTGTGTTCCTCCCAAGAAGCATGTGAAGCTCTTGGTGATCTTGAGGATGGAGAGGGAGAGTGAGGAGATGGATTGAGAGTCTTGTAATCATTCCTCTTGTTCTAATATCCATGCGTATCGGGATTCATCTGTAATCGTTTTGCTTCAATGAATGGAAATTTGAAGTTTTCTCCGTGCTCTCTGTTCTTCCTTCGTTCTCCTTTTTGGCTTGATTTTGAGTTTCATGATTTCTTGTTGTTTGTTGTTGGGGAGTGCCAAAATGGGTTGCTATGACATGGGGGATGCTCAAAAGTCATTTGGCTATTTAATCCCAAGAGCAAACCGAGTTTGATTTCAGATTTAGTTCTTGAGCCCTCTCTGTTCTTCATTTCCTCCTTCTAGGGTTTAATGCAAATCTTGATTCCCTTCGCGAGATGGCTTGAAATTTGGCATGGAGAGTCCAGAGGCTATTGAGTAGCTATCCTCAAAATTTCATGGCCAAAAGATCAAAGGTTGAGGAGTAATTTGGTTTTTGGCTCGGTTCTTGCAAGATTTCAGACTTTTCCCTAAAAATCTGAAATTCTTGTTTCTTGGAGTGGTTTCTCGAAATTGGTTCTTGGCTTATTCTTCTGGAAGTGTTCCCTAGCTATCCTCAAAGTTTCCCAAGCCAAGAATCCAAGAATCTTTGCGTTTTTCTCAGATTTCTGAAAATCATGTTTGCTGATTTTCTCGAGAGGTACTACCGCTCCTCGAGAGGTACTACCCCTCGTCCAAGCGGTACTACCGCTTGCAGTCAGACTTGCTCTGAATTTATTTTCTTATTTATTTCTTTCGGGATCTGGTTTAGCCTTGTTGTTGTGACTTCCAGTAGTGTCTTTCTTCTTTCTTCATAGCTTCTATAGCTATTGGAGAAGAAGCATAAATGTGGATACTTGAGGGTCGGATTTAATTTTAGAAAACGACATTCACCCCCCTCTGTCGCCATTTCGATCCAACAATTGGTATCAGAGCCGGTTAGCTCTTCTTCATAGATCTTAACCGGTCTCTAGAGCCATGGCGACGGACAAGTACTCCACCAAGCCGCCCGTTTTCGATGACATCGATTACCCCTTCTGGAAGAGCCGAATGGAGACATACATCCAGCTCGAGTGCGCCATCCGCGCAAGGTCAAAGTCTGGTTTGTTGTTCCTGCCGATGAGAACATCAATGCTGGAAATATGCATGATGTTGAGGCAAACGCTAAGGCAAGGAATATCATAATCCAAGGCCTGAGGCGTGCGCGTGTATGACTAGACAGAACCCTCCTCATACCATCTCTGTCCATATTTAAGAAGTGGTGATGACTCCTCCTTATAAATCGGTCTTACTCATTTTGCCTTAGCAATATGGTACTAAACCATGCATGCTTTGGAATTAAGAAAATGGGCCATAATTAAATTGACCAATTTCTAACACGAACTCGCCTTCAATATTTCCCTTTTTTTCATGCCATGTTTGAGCTCACCATCTTACACGACATCCTTGATCGTTCTGGGCCTCGGATCTTCCCTAAGCGTAGCCTCGATTCTCGCGCGTCGACCATGATGACTCCAAGCGACCTTGCACATTTAAAGACAAAGAAATCATTTTCAGGCACAAACTCTTCACAATTTGACCCACGTTAGCCAAAGTATGCATTATGCAATCTTAATACAATGACTCAAGACACCCCAACTCAATCCATGACTCAATTTTCATGCTTTGTAAAAATCAACCTCAGACCACTGAGAGAAACTGGTCTGACCGCCATGCACAGGGAGGTTAGACTATTAACCAGTCTAACATGAATACTCGATGTACTCAAATGATACAAGAATTGAAGCATTCGAATCCTATGACTATCGATCACCGACCAGGCACTATAGCTTCCTACCATCGACCAGTCACTGTAGCTCCGACCATCGATCAAGCATTGTAGCTACAACTATCTGTGCTCGTTCTGTCGTGCTCGACCTACCGTGGTCGTTCTAACGTGGCCAATCTGCCATGGTTATTCTGCCGATTAGACCATCCAATACAAGATGATCAGACTGCTTAACTTGAATAATCTAGCAAATAGCCCAAACAAAATGTAGTCTTTTATAAATTCAAATAACCACTTCAAAAATATTACACTAATTTATCACAACATTAAATAAGACACTTCCATATAATCCCTCAATCTCGTAAGTCATAACACAATTCCTAAACATCCGCTCAATCACGCCGAGGCTTGTGAAGAGGCCGACATAGGCCTGGGCGTTCGGGTTACCCGATTTTTTCGGGTCGGGTAGTTCGGGTAATTCGAAATTCGGGTAATGAAAACTGCTACCCGATATTAGCCCCAAAAAAACACTACCCGCAATTTCGGGTACCCGATAATTCGGGTTCGGGTTCGGGTATACCCGATATACCCAAATTCACAAAAAAAACCAGCAAACTGCACAAAATTTGCATAGAATTTCAGCAGCAATTTCGGGGTTCGGGTTCGGGTAATTCGGGTACGGGTAATAAAATGATAAGTTCAAGTGTATTTCGGGGTAGTTCGGGTAGTTCGGGTACCGGGGGATATTACCCGAACTACCCAAACTAATTTCGGGTAATCCGAATCGCTATCCGAATTTGGGATCGGGTACCTCGGGTTCGGGTATTTCGGGTTCGGATCCGGGTAATTCTGGTACGGGTAACGGGTAGCAGGTATTTTGCCCACCCCTAGGCCGACATCGCGCTGTGACCTTCTTGAAGCCCCCCGCATCCCTCTCCACCTCATCGGGGCCCGCACCAGAAACCCACGCCCTTCCCGCGCCATCAGACGGCCCCGGACGCCCCGCTCACTTACACGGACGGCCGAGATCGACCCCGCGTGGCGGGAAGGCCGCGGCGTGGGGGCGTCGGCGTGCAGGTATTCCCGGCCCGGGTGGGCCGAAGCGGATGAGGGACGGCGCACTGCATGTCCTCGCTCATGCCTCTATGACGGGTAGGGTCGGCAGAGGTGGGACAGGAGTGTCAGTGGGTCCGGAGCAGCGCGGCGCGGCGTGCGGGTGGGTCGGGGGCGGATAAGGCGGGGCCTGCTGCGCATTGACACGCGCGGACGCCACGCTGACCAGCGGGCGCCCGTCCGTGAGGCCCGCACGGGTCACGCGCGTTAGGATGCGGCGCGGAGGAGTTTACGCTGTGCCCTGGCGATGTGGGACCCACCGTAGAGGCGGGAGCTTTTATTTTGGTGGCGCGGGTGGTCAGGTGCTGCACGCAAGGTTTTAGTATGCTTTTAAGAGCAAGTCCAATAATAGAGTCAAGTGTTTGGCTATAAATCAAGTTATAAGAGCCAAGTTATACAATAATTTGTCTTCTATTTGTCTACAAAAGGTTTTTTATTATTATGTGGTATCATGTCTCACATTCTCTTTCCTATTCCTCCTCACATATATTTATTATCTAGGCCCACCACTGCATAGGCTCCTGTGCCCAGCTTGTTGCTTGCATAAGAGCCAAGCTCTCATCTCTCTCCTCTCTTCTCTCCTCCACATCAGCAAAAATGCTGACTAGCTTGGCTATAAGACCATTATTGTACTTGCTCTAAGGCTGCCACTCGCTTTTGTTTTATGCTCGTCGCTTTAGAATTGGGCTTGTCTTAATAATAATAGATCGACGATTGTCGTACGAACCTCAACCATAATCTGAAAGTGTAGATATTTGAAGTTTTTAAGAGGATAAATCTATTTTACCCTCTTAACTCTTCTTTCTTGAGTCCAAAAATCAATCCTTAACAAAAACTGAATATCGTCTACTATACCCTGTAAAAATAATCCACCCGGTTTTCATATAACATGACGGTCGTTTTGGTTGATGCACCATCCGGGCCTGTTCTTTTTTACTGCGGCTTGTGGCTTTTGGCTGCAGCTTGTGACTTTTGAGCTGTTTGTACGAGATTACAAAGTAATAGAAACTCACGTGCGGTTTTTGTCAATATAAATGAAATCAATCAAGTATGTACTACAATTAACTAGTAGATCTTATCTTGAAAAAAAAATACTTTGTTTAAAAGCTAGTTACTGTAGAAAAACTGAAAAGCAGCTTTTAGAAGCTGAAAAAAACAGGACCAACACAATAGCTAAGTTGACGTGGCTGGTTGAGTTTGACGAAGCCCACATGTCAACCGGCAAGTTCATCTTTTTTCCCTACCTCTTTTTCCTCACAATCATTCTCACAAGACAGACTTGCCACGGCTCGGCTACTGCTGCCCCTCACATCTCTTTCTTAATGGCAAACAAGCACAACATCATCAGGAATATGAGCAGAGGCGGAGCCAGGATCCAGACAAGGGGGGTCGACCCGCCAAGGTATCGGCGTCATGGGCCCTGGGCGTCGTGTGTCGGCAAAATTAAACATACACATATATAATTAAACATACGCATATATATTGTCATATAAATTCAATCATAACACATATGGCAAAATAATGTAGCATACGTCTAGTAACACAAAAGAAAGGTACTTTCATTACATCTCCACAAACTTGAATTTGTTACATCTCCACTAACTTGAATTTAGCACGACGATTACCAATTAGATCATAAGATTTGATAATATCATTGGAACTAATCTTGGCTGCCAATTCCTTTTCAATATAAACTATCATGTAGCTTCGCAAAAAGCCATCTCCCATTTTAGTCCTAGTACGTGTCTTGGCAAGTTTCACGGTTGAAAAGACTCTCTCAGTAGTCGCTGTTGATACTGGAAGAGTTATGATTAATCTTAGCAATCTATCGACCATTGGATAAATAGAATTTTTACCTAATCTCACTAGTCCCTTTGTTAGATCAGCAAGTGATGGCAATGTACTTAGCTCTGGATGGTTGCATACATCAAGTTGAAAATGTGGTAGTTGACACTCCAATTGAGCTTGATCTTGACTTGAAAAATCAGCGGGATAGTACTTTTCCACCGAGTACTTATCTTTGAAATGTCAAAGCCATCTTTCTTGGATCTAGTGAGGCACAAAGTGATAGAAGCTCTGTTCCTTGAGAACTGAATCGATCTTCTAACTCAATCAATTGTTGAGTCGACCACAACATTAAACACATCTATTTTATAATGGTGAAGAGTGGTGGTATTATCATTTTTGTTCCGAGATTTGGTCACATCCACATACCTACAAATTGCGACATGTAGTTAAACAAGATAGATATGTACCATAAGAATAAAAAAATATGTATTTGTGCTCATATTAAAAAACTGAAGGTAAGATAATAACTCACTTGCGATTTAAATCCGAAATCTCAATCTCGTGCTTGTCATAAAAGGCTTTCACCTCCTCAAGAAGTGGTTCCCAGCCATCATTTCTCAAGTCACTAAGCAATGATTTTGTGTTAGAAACGCAATCAATTGCGTTTACAATATCTAGAGATTTCTTCTGGAGAGTTTGGCACAACACATCTGTGATCTTCATTATCTTTTCCATCATATGGAGAATAAACACAAAATCAAATGTGACAATAATTCGGAGAGCACCTCCAGCATCCCCTCTAG
This sequence comes from Dendrocalamus sinicus, assembly GCA_036346575.1. Lineage (NCBI taxonomy): Eukaryota > Viridiplantae > Streptophyta > Magnoliopsida > Poales > Poaceae > Dendrocalamus > Dendrocalamus sinicus. Next base: position 137,629 of record JAYEVI010000411.1, on the reverse strand, counting down.
AATATCTGGTAACAGAACGGTCATTTGCAATGCTACACAAAACACTAACTGTGGCACCAAACATCTTTTTTAAACTCTGGATTGACTTATAATGGGAACTCCATCTAGTATCCCCTGGCCTTTGTAGAGACACCATCTGATTTTTCCCTCTTCCTGTATCAAGTTCTCCCAGTTCAATTTCATGAGCAATATCTGCAGCTTGCTTTGCTAGTAACTCATCGTTACGCTTAGTAGAAGCGCTAACAATATTTATGATAAAATTAGCATGCTGGAAAAAGTTGTGCACCTCATGTACCTCACGTGATGCTGCAACAAGAACCAGCTGGAGTTGATGGGCCATGCAATGAATGTAATATGCATATGGGCAATCACCAAGAATTAGAGCCTTCAACCCATTCCACTCTCCTCTCATGTTGCTTGCCCCATCATAGCCTTGACCTCTAATATCATTCACACTCAAGTTATTATCTGCTAGAACAGCACAAATTGACTCCTTAAGCGTCATTGCAGGTGTGTCTTTTACATGAATAAGGTCAAGGAAGCGCTCCATTATAAGTCCTTCTTTGTTTGACAAAGCGAATAACTATAGCCATCTGTTCCTTTTAGATTCATCCCGAGCTTCATCAACCATTATACAAAACTTGCTATTCCCAATTTCTTCTCTAATCTGCAGTCTACACTTTTCTAGCATATATGCTTAGAATTTCCTTCGGACATCGGGAAGTATACTTTGCATTTCTTGGTGCATTTTCTAACACATGACTTTCACATCCTTGTTATAAGAGGCCAACAGTTTCATCGGTTCAAGAAAATTGCCCGATTGATAGAATCGGAGACTCATCATGACCTCTAAATGGGCATGCTTGAAATGTCAACCACTGATGACATAAAAAATCATAAACAATCGTTAGATTGTATATTGAGTGCATATAAATTTTTATTTGTAAGGAAAACATGGCATACATAGAAAAGTGTTATTACCTAATGCAATCAATTGTAGTAGTAAGCCTGAGTCTTGCATCTGCGACAAATTTCTCATTTTGTTTAACAATCACCTTGTCAATATGAGCCATACTATTTTTGAGGTTATTAAAACACTGAACTGAATAGTTATGAGCTGAACTAGCATCGCGGCCCATGTGAGTGAGAAAAGCACAATTATCTCCATCATAACCTTCTTCCAATTTTGAAATCCCTTAACTATAAATGTGTCAGAGCCACTCCTCCCTGTTGGTTTTTTTGAAAAGAGAAAACATGGCAGGCAATATGCACGATCTGTGTGGTGAATACTCAAGCCACCAAAACTCTTTGAACCAACCACTATTAAATCGACGACGGTGCTCTAAAGGACCCTTAAATGGATACTCTGTCAATATTGGCTGATACGGACCCTCGGATATATAAAACTGTAGAGCTTCATCTTGTTCTGCAGGTGGGAAATTCTTTATTTGAGCACGCTTGCCCGGATTCCTCTCAAATGCCGTAGTTACAACTCCTGCTGGTTCTGGTTCGGCTAGGGATGGAGCAAAAGTACCTTGATTGGGAGTTTGCTCATCAGTCGGTTCTATATGCCGATCATTGTTATTGATTGCATTAGTGTTTTCATCGTTGCCATTGCCAGAGCTTGATCTCGGCTTAAAAAAACTATCGATCGTTCTTAATCTCTTCATCTTGAATTCTTGATCAAATGCTAAATGCCTAAATTGAAGGTAAAAATTGAAAAGGAAATTAACCATAGAATTAATAATGATTTGTGATCTGTGAAACGATGAAAGAAATAAATAAATAAACTACTAATCGTTGTGGACGGTGGAGATGTCTTGTACCTTGGCACCTTGCGTGATTGCGTCCTTGCTTGCGAGTTTGCTTTTGCTGGCGAGATGGGAGATGGAGATTAGGAGATGGGAGACAGTAGACGATCGCGGACACCAGCAGCCCGAGACGCCACGCGGATTAAGGGTGACTCTTCGTTTCCTCTTTGCGTGGGCCAGCGTCTGTGATTAAGGCCAGGGTGATTAAGGCCAGGGTGATTAAGGCCTATTAATGCATCTGGATCTGGTGGACCATTGGGGGGGCAGGCCCCTGCCCGCCCCTCTCTCCGCCCCTGAATATGAGGCCTAATTTTCCTCGACAACAAGCACATCGTCATCACAAACATCGATAACCACCAACTTCTAGAATCTGCCCTGATCAATTCGGTTTCGGTTTCTGGCTTATTTTTCACTATTCATAAATTTCGTCTTTTTCTGAACTTTTGGTTTTTTGTTGAGCTTTTTTGCTGGTTCTTTTTTTCCCGTATTTGTTTGTATTATACGTAATGGGCTAACATATTTTTTATATTTTTAAATTTTTTAAATTTAATTATGCTAAATAAGCCTCTGTCAGTTACAGTGCTTTTTTCAACCAGCTACAGTGTTTTCAGCCATGAACTTTTAAGCCAAACCGATCACCACCTAATCTTACTCTTGACTTCCTTCCTCCATGGCGTGGCCCCGAGGGATGCTTGCTTCCCCATTTTGAGCCTGTGGCTATCAGCGGCGATTACGCGACAAACCAAGATAGGAGGTTGACAGCCACCATGGGAGCCAACTTTTGGAATCTAGTCTTGCTGATCGGCTTTCTTGTGATACATCGAAAGTGATTCGCAAAGACTCGTGCGTAATTAGGAGAAAAAATTATGGAAAAATAAGATATTATGGAATTTTAGTGTAAGTCTGATTTCGAGAACGCGTAGTACCAAAGAGTTACATATCGAATCCATCTCTTAGAGCAAGTATAATAAGAGGCTGTTAGTAGACTGTATGAGGTGGAGGAGGAGAGAGAAGAGAGGTGGGTTGTAAGAGCATCTCCAATAGTGACTTATGAGCTAGCTCTAAGCATATTATTTCATATTTTAATAGAAGAGAGAGAAAAACTATCTCTTGATCAAGAGCTAGTCTCATACACACATTCCAAAATTATGTAAGAGTGTCATGTGAGACTATTTATGTTATGAGCTATGTGTTAAAAGTTAGTACTATTGGAGAAGTTGTCTTAGAGCTAGTAACTAGCTCATATTGTTGGAGATGCTCTAAGTTTATAGGCAGCTGAAGCACAAGAACCAAGAAACTTTGTGAGAGAAAGGGGTGGGTCATACACCTTGGTGGTCATAAACTACTATGGGCTGTTTGGTTGCTGCATGGTGATGCATTTGCATGGCGTGGCAGAGCTAAGTAGAGAAGGTCCTCATTTGCGTTTCTCCTCGGCTGGCTCGATTGATTTTTGCATCCGCTCGTGCGAGCTCTCACCCGATCGAGCAACCAAACACCATCTCCTGTATGATATGCGTGCGACGTGCGAGCCACCCTGATGCAAGCAACCAAACAGCCCCTATATGAATGAGTTGATAAGTGGGCTGTAAATGTTCATACAGCTAGCTGAAAATTATATTATTAGCCTTGCTCTTAGAGAGAGGGAGAGAGGAACCCAATGCCTAAGCCACTTTCGTTTTCCCCAGCCGCTTCGTTTTTCCGAACGCCGTCAGCCACCTGCCCCGCCCCAGGTGTCGCCGCATGCTAGCGTGGTCTGTGCTCCACGTCCGCCTGCACTCGGCCGCCGTAGTCAACCACGTGGACGCCCAAGAGCCAGCGCGTCGTCCAACGGCCACGCGCCCGTTCGGGTGAGGAGCCACCTTCCGACTATTGATGGCATGGTTGCAATGCATGCGTGAACAGGGACGACTAGAGTCTAGAAGGGAGAATCCAAACTTCTTGGTTTGTATCGATTCAATAAGACTTAACAGTAAGCTTTTGGGTGATGGTAATGATTTGATTTCTCTCTTGATTATTATATTACTATTATAAAAAAAATAAGTTAGTGGTTGTACGTCATTTCTTCTCTAACTGTTCTATTCTTTCAATTTCTTATTACTTTTTACTTTCTAATTGATTAGAGCAGTCCTCTTTTATAGCATAATTTTCTATATATTAAATACATTTTATTGCAATGCACGAGCAAGTGACTAGTTTTTAATTAGATGTTAGTTTCAAAATTAGAGAGGGAGATGGCTTTTGCTCAACGGGGACAATTGGGGAGTAGATAGGTTTGATTTGCTGTACTGTTATACTATTTTTATGGGTATTCTATAGTCATAATTTGAAATTTTCACCTACTAGAAAGTTGTAGAGAACTTCGATAGCTTTTTGTACAATTTTTATTCATGGCAATCGGATGAGTAGATTGTGAGTTATGAATTTTACAGTTTTGCTTTCTAGTAGAATTTGTTATGTTTTAATAGTCTGTAGTAATTACTAGATTAAAAATAGTGAAAGATCTGATCTGCAAATTTGGTCAACATGCACATTGTAGGTAATTTCTTAGGGTTTCTAGAAAGTCTAAGAATACAATTTTTTAGATAAGTAGATTAGAAGATATGAATTTTGGGAGGCTACTGTCTAGTACCGGGTTGCTACTGGGTGTAGTTGTAGGAAAATAATAATTTAACTAACTTAATGCCATAATTAAATTTTTATGAATAACTAGAAATTGATAGGGAATTTCCTTTAGATTTTAAAAATGTTAAAGTTTGTTATATTTGCACATGTAGATTAGAAGATATTAAATTAATAAGTCTGCTGTTCAGAAGATGATAGATCTGCCTTCTGAGTTAAAAACAGGGATGTAGATGATTTAATCTGAAAATTTGGTCAAGTAAGAAACGTAAAAAAATTTGTATAGTTTCCAGAACTGGTATGTTTTACTATTTACGATGTGGGAATTAAGAGTTATGATATTTTGAATACTGCGGTGGCAAGGGGACTGTTTGGTAAAGGGGAAAATGGTGATTTTGGGAAGCCTGCGGGAGCGTTATCGATTAACTCAGGTCTTATATTGCTATGACTGGTTTTGAGAGTGAATATTTTCTATAGGAGGAGTAGATTCGAGTGTATTGTCACCTTTAAATCTTTTCGGTCATCGCAATTAAGAAAAGGCAAGTGCATGATAGAATGGTATTAAAGTATTTTAGCTTGTTGTTTGTTTATACAATTACTTGCCATGATGATTTATATGATGATACTTGTTCTTAAATTTCTCATATATTTATGGTTACATTGATGACTAAGGCAATTGATTAATGTTGTTAATTAACTATTGAAAAGAGATAATCATTACATTGCATGTGAGCATTAAAGTTGCAAAGATCTACTTGGTAGGCACTCCACAGGAGTGGAGATGAAACCTTGTATGAAAAAGGATAGGGTGAGAGTCCAAGTCGTGACCCTGTAGGAAAAAGGACAAGGTGACTCTGTATGAAAAAGGACATTGCAAGGGTGTGGCACCGATGGGTGAATACTCACCTATACCAGTATATGTAGCAGAAGAAGTGAATTGAGTCTTGTGTATGTCATTCATGAAAAGAGGCATATGTATGAAACTTATTGATAAGGAGCATGTCATAATGAGACAATAGTAAATTAAGATGACATATTAAAATGATGTTTAACTTGTTTATTATTCTGTTTTGTACTTACTGAGTTGTAGACTCACCCTTGCTTTATTTGTTATATTTTGTGATCGTTGAAGACGACATACATAGGAGGAAGTAGCACATAGATATTTGCACTTCATAGTTTTTCACTTCACCTAGCAATGTTTTTTTTTTGTCATGAACAATTTAGAATCATTCCTTGTAATAATTGGTTAAATTTAGTGGTTTTCCTTTGTTCCTTATAGTCTGTAATGTTGCATAGGGCAGGCCCACATATGCATAACACCCTACTTTCAGTTTCATCTACGTTTTGTGTAAAAGGGTTAACTGAAGGTACTACGTTTGGACCCAACAAGCATTATATGCTACTATAACTTACTTTAGGCAAGGAATGCCCATCACAACTTCACATAGGCCACCATACTAACGACCTAGGTATAAGGTCAAAGAGCCCAACTAGCAGGGTGTAAATAGGCAATTTTAAAATCACTTTGGTCAAAACAGAGTTTTATATGTGAAAGCGTAAATCAAATCAATTTTGCACAATTAAGGCCTAAAATCACGTTGGCCAAAACAGAGCTCTCAGTTGCAATAGACCATAGATCTAGAGGCAGGAACCATAACAAAAATTGCTTTGGTGTGTGGGGGAGAAATTTTCGGATATAGAGAATCTGGATATGAATCCAGAGATGGGAAGGGATAAAGGAGGCTATGGGAAATCCTAGGTGAGCTATAGGGGTGATCATGTTGTCAACTGTAGCATGATGGAACTAAAAACAATCCTAGCTGAGCTATGGGAAATCCTAGCTGAGCTATAGTGTAATCACCACTAGCAAGGCACCATAAGGATAACCTATAGGTAGAGTCGCCAATGGGCGTCTTGCGGCGCAGACGCGCCAGACAAAGCGAGCTCGGCACGGCCCGTTAAGGCCGTGTATTAAGCGGGCGTGCGGCGGCCAGAGCGCGATTCGGCTAAGCGGGCGTGTCGGCCGCCAGCCCGTTTAGTCGGAAAAAAGAAAAATTGTAGAAAATTCAGAAAAAAAATATAGAAAATTGTAGACATTGTTAATCACAAAAATAAATATTTCCAATGACATAATGAGCTTTATTAACTTATTAAATTACATGGGATGGCTGCCTCATTAAAAACTTTACCAAGTAAAAACTCAATTTGAGAAAACCTTGGTAAAGAAAAACGAGTACAGCCTATAAAGCTCATTAGTGAGAAAAATATTGAAAATCCTATTCATTGCTATCTAAATACAAATTCTCAAAAGACTCTTCTAAATCTTTATTATCTGCAGTATGTTGGAGTCTTGATTCAGCTTGTTCCCAGTCTTTGACGGTCATAAGTACTCCGACCATCTCGTTGGAGAGACTTGTTCGTCACTCCTCGATTATTCTTAGGAAAGGCGAATGTCGACTCAGGAGATCAGAGAGACAGAGCAGATCAACACATCCCGCGCTAATATGGATAGCATGGATATGATACCTTCAGGTTTGCCACCATGAGAGGATGTTCAACTCCCTGCTCGTCGACGCTATCATCAAGTGAGATAGCTTGATAGGTCTCCAGTGCTTTGTCACCTTCCTCCTCCTAGCTGCTGTACCCTGCACTGCACGAGAACTAGACGAAGAACCAAAAATCTTGCCCCATTGCATAGCCCCTAGAGGTGCTAGGGACTACTGGGGTCTTTCCAAACGCATGATCAAACTTATTTTCATATTTATTATATACCTCATATAATTTATCCTTAACTAATGTAAAGTATGAACAATAGTCTAAATCGGTAGCCTCACTTAAAACTTGTAAAACATTTATAAATCCTTGGAGTTTGGCCTAGGATTCAAAATAAAAGCAAATGAATATAAAATAGGAATTTCTCTCAATATTTTAAAAACATAGATTTCATGGCAACTACAGCATCCCGTAGTATAGGATCATTTTCAAAAGCCTTTAGGTGAGTGGCAATTTCAACAATATTATGAACAATCATAGGAGATGTAGGGTAGTATACTCCAGAAAGACAAACTGTAGCTTTATGGAAAATTTCTAGAAAGGAAAATATTTTTCACCAACAACCCAATCGTCCTCGGTAATTTCGTGGTCTCTAACTTGGGTTCTCTTTGGAGGAGCTACGAGATTGATGACTTTGGGTGTGAAGGAAAGCAGATAAAGTGCTCTTATATGGTCATTGTGGCTCTGCACCAAGCAGAGAGAGAGTGGTAGTGGAGAGTGATGAAGATAAGTGTCATGGCACAGGTCCTCCCCATGGCTTGCTCGTATATATATATACACATGAGGAGTGCTTTTCGCTTATACCCTTACATCAAAGTTATCCCTGCAGGGCGCTTATGTCATTACACATGGCCTATTCAGGCCTAATAATCTCCTACCAGCTCTTTGGTTTAGGTGGGGCCACCCCTCACGACAGGAGCCTCTCATGGTGAAGGGCTTCACGGGCCGGAGCCATGTCGTGAGTCCTTTGGCCCTCCGTCCCTGCGGCTGTGAATTCCTCAAGCTTGTGGTTGGGGGCACGAAGTCTGGTATGGTGGTAGCGGAGGCTGCCGCCTAGTCGTAGTAGCGCGCGCTCAGTCCCCTACCCCTCGAGCGGGTGGCGGCGGCGGCACCTAGTCGGCGTAGGCGCGCGCTCCGTCCCCTACCCTCGAGCGGGTGGCGCGGCGGCGCCTGGTCGGGCGAGGCGGCGCTCGTCCCCTACCCCTCGAGCGGGTGGCGGCGGCCGGCGCCTGGTCGTGGCGGCGCGCGCTCCGTCCCCTACCCCTCGAGCGGGTGGCGGCGGCGGCGCCTGGTCGGCGGCAGGCGCGCGCTCGTCCCCTACCCCTCGAACGGGTGGCGGCGGCTAGCGCCTGGTCGAGTAGGCGCGCCGCTCCGTCCCCTACCTTCGAGCGGGTGGCGCTGGCGGCGCCCGGTCGGTAGGCGCGCGCTCCGTCCCCTACCCTTCGAGCGCGCGGCGGCCGGCCGGCGCTAAGTCGGTAGGCGCGCGCTCCGTCCCCTACCCTTCGAGCGGTGGCGTGGCCGCGCCCGGTCAATAGGCGCGCGCTCCGTCCCCTACCCTCGAATCGGTGGCGGCGGCCGCGCTGGTCGGCGAAGCGCGCGCTCCGTCCCCTACCCTTCGAATCGGTGGCGCTGGCCGGCGCTGGTCGGCGAAGGCGCGCGCTCGCCCCCTACCTTCGAACGAGTGGCGGCGGCCGGCGCCCAAGTCGGTAGACGCGCGCTCCGTCCCCTACCCTTCGAATGGGTGGCGGCGGCCGGCGCCTGGTCGGCGTAGGGCGCGCGCTCCGTCCCCTACCCTTCGAACGGGTGGCGGCGGCGATCGGAGCTTGGCGCGGTATGGTTGCGCTCGGCTGTTGATACCTTGCGCCTCGTAGTGCACTTTTAATGGCGGCGGAATTACGCCGCGCTGGCCCGGCAAAGTCGTGGTCGCGTCGTCGCGATCGCCATGCTTTGCAGGTGGGGCACGTGGCGACTCACGGCATCGTGCGCCGTGGGATGAGCGGTTGCGTGACCGCGCCGCTTGCCTCGTTCCCGAGAAGTTGGGCGCGTGTTGAAGAGGTAGGGCGTGGCGCTGCTTGTCCACCTACCAGCGCGGCCCTCTAGGCCCCAGCGGTTCTTCTTTCCAAATCTTGGACAGCCGAATCGCTGGGAATTTGATCCGTCTGCGTGTTGAGCCGCAAGGCAGGCGAGCGGTCTTTATAAGGCGTTAGTGTTGAGGTGGAGGCACCCTTTCTCGCTTTGCTTTTTGATCTGCCGTTTCGCTTGCGCCCGTGTTAATTATCGCGCCAGTTGCTCCTTTGCCTGCTTCTTCTTCTTCTCTCGTCGCGAAGAGCGATGGCTAGCCCTGACGACGCCACCTACCAGCCCCGCTGCGGTTCCGCCAGGGCGAGGTGACCCATCCTTCCCAAGAGTACAAACTGGTGCCGCGGGGGAGCTCGCGCGCCAACAAGTGGTGGAACGCGATGGAGCACTCGGGAGGCTCCTGCTCCCACGTGTTGGGGAAGAGCCGCATGACGGAAGGGACGCTGCAACGACTCGTGGATGAGGGGAAGATCGTGGATCGCAATGGGGCTCGCTTACCCCGGCGGGACGAGACGGAGCCGAAGCCCGGGGCCCTGGAGGCAATTGTTTTCGTCGCGTTCTTCGATGCCGGCCTTCGGATGCCCTCCACGTTGTTTGTGGGCGAAGTCCTGCGGGCCTATAAGTTGGAGCTAGCCCAACTGACGCCCCACGCGATACTCCGCCTAGCTGTCTTCACGTGGGCGATGCGGGACGGAGGGTGGCGCCCAATACGAGCTTATTTGCCACCCGCACGACGCACACCGCCGACCCGAAAGGTTGGCGGGCGGTGTCCAACCGGCGGTGTGGACTTCTGCTCCGGCGTCTGCGCGACGTTGTTTCTGTGGCGGCCTCGTCGAGCGATGGCGTCCGGCTGGACGCGGTGGTGGTTCTATTACACCGTGACCGAGAAGAGCAGAATGCAGTGCCGAGGCGGGCGATCGTCGTTTAACAAAGACGCCGAGTCCGGCGGAGATTGACGACACGCGGAAGCTGCAGAGCCTCGTCGGTGTCGCCCGTCGAATGAGCGTGCGCGACCTAGCCGAGGAGTTCACGATGTATGGGGCGGCGCCACTCTCCTCCCGGGGGAAGTATGTTGTGCAGAATGGCCCCCGCGAGGATGGGTTCGATCCTTCCGTGTCTCCCCTGGGTGGTCGACCCGGCGCCACTTCCTACCGTGACGAGGGGCGCAGGAGGTAGGTGTGAGTCCCTTTCTTCACGACCGCGAGACTTCTCCGACCGCTCGCTCATTCGCCGACATCAGCGAGACGACGCGTCTCGTGCGTGGCGAAGGCTCGGCGGCCGGAGGTATCGCCGGGTCGGGAGCCTTGTGCAGATGCCCCGCAGTGTCCACTATCTGACGTGGCGCGACAAATCCCGGCGTGTTGGGGCGGGGCTCGCTCGCCGGACTTTCTCCCTCGCCGGAGGTATTTTGTGACCTTATCGCCGCCGCGAGCGTGCGACAACGGCCTCAACCGAGAGGTGCCGTCGTCATCATGCGGGGACCTCTAGCGCCGCGGTGCAGCCCTCGAGATGAGGGTAAGTATGTGCGCCCGCTTGTAAGGTACTGCTGGGCGCTGCTGATTTGTTGCTTCGCTGACGCTTGCCCTCACCGGTCCCTTGACGAGGCCCGCTCGGGCGGAGGGCTCGAAGCGCCTCCGCGAAGCGAACACCGCTCGCCGCGAAGGATGAAGAAATTCGTGCGCCGAGGACGCCTTCGGCGCCGCACAACTTGCGCCACGGGCTCGGAGCGCCGCGGTAGGGGAGCGCCGCCGTGCAGCAGATCGCCGCCCTAGAGGGGAGAACGCCCGGTGGCGGAGTCGCTGCCCGAGAACCGCTTGCCTTGGAAAATGCGCCCATATCGGCATGGCGGGCCATGGAGTCTCGAACCAGGCCCTTCGAGATCTGTGCGTCCGAGTGCGGATACCACGCACAAGCCGAGGCCTGCCGAGACGCCGCTGATCGAGAGGGGCGGCGTTGCTCTTTGTGGCGCTGAACCTTCGGCGAGCATCGCGGCTATGTTGGTGCGTGCTTCGCCGCCGCTTCATACTCGTGGGTGTAGGCATACCCATGAGCTAGCGACCTCATCGACCTCCCGACCGACCGAGGTTATGCCGGACGCCATCCGCTCCATCGGGCCTAGCCGCCAGAACTTCCACCAACGGATGCGGGCCGCCGGGAAGGTGCAGCGAGTCGCCGTGCAGCAGACGTTGCATGGGGAGGGGACCTCCTCCGCTGGCTTGAAGGGGTCCTTCAGCGCGCTGCGCGCGCAGCGCTGGCTCATCCGCACCGCGCCAAGGCCGAGTGGTTGGTCGGGTAGGGTAGGGGATGATGTGCGGGTTTTTACGCTTGTGACCATGTAACCCCTTTGCTTTTACAATGGGACCAAGTAGTACTTATGCTGGTGTTACCGCCACGGACGCGAGAGCGGGTTTGTGCATCTTGTTTATACTCCGTAGAGCGGCGCGTGCGAGGCGAACCTCGACGCTACGACTTCCTTTATAGTCCGGAGACTCGCGCGCGGAGGCGGGCCTCGCCGCCACGCAGATTTAAAGTCCGGGATCGCGCGTGCGAGGCGAACCCTCGACGCCACGCCTTCTTTATAGTCCGGGACTCGCGCGCGAGCTAGGCTCAACGCTACGCCTTATTTAAAGTCCGTGGACTAGTGCGCGCAGGGCTAGGCTCGACGCCACGCCTTCTTTATAGTCCGGGACTCACGCGTGCGGAGCTAGGCTCAATGCTACGTCTTATTTAAAGTCCGTGGACTAGTGCGTGCGGAGCTAAGCTCGACGCCACGCCTTCTTTATAGTCCGGGACTCGCGCGCGGAGGCTCGGCTCGCCACGCCTTATTTAAAGTCCGTGGACTGAGTGCGTGCGGAGCTAGGCTCGACGCCACGTCTTCTTTATAGTCCGGGACTCGCGCGGAGTTAGGCTCAACGCTACGTCTTATTTAAAGTCCGTGGACTAGTGCGTGCGGAGCTAGGCTCGACGCTACGTCTTCTTTAAACTCTGTAGAGTGCGCGCGGAGGCGTCCCCCCGCTGCGTCTTATTTATACTCCGTAGAGTGCGTGCGGAGCTAGGCTCGACGCTACGTCTTATTTATACTCCATAGAGTGCGTGCGGAGCTAGGCTCGACGCTACGTCTTATTTAAAGTCCGTGGACTGGTGCGTGCAGAGCTAGGCTCGACGCTACGTCTTATTTATAGTCCGCAGACTCGCGTGCGGAGCTAGGCTCGACGCTACGTCTTATTTAAAGTCCGTGGACAGTGCGTGCGGAGCTAGGCTCGACGCCACGCCTTATTTATAGTCCGCAGACTCGCGCGTGCGAGCTAGGCTCGACGCCACGCCTTATTTAAAGTCCGTGGGTGGTGCGTGCGAGCTAGGCTCGACGCCACGCCTTATTTATAGTCCGCGACTCGCCAGGAGCTAGGCTCGACGCCACGCCTTATTTAAAGTCCGTGGACTGGTGCGTGCGAGCTGGGCTCGACGCCACGCCTTATTTATAGTCCGCACTCGCGCGCGAGCTAGGCTCGACGCCACGCCTTATTTAAAGTCCGTGGACTGCGCGCGTGCGGAGCTAGGCTCGACGCCACGCCTTATTTATAGTCCGCAGACTCGCGTGCGGAGCTAGGCTCGACGCTACGTCTTATTTAAAGTCCGTTGGACTGGGGATGCCCTACCGAGGCGAATCGGAGGGTGATGCCCATGCTGCCACAATAATCTTTGAAGAGGGTGGCGTCGAACTGCAGCCATTATCGATCGTGAGCTCCCGAGGCACCCCGGCGACATATGATGTTTTGCCATAGGAAGCGTAGATGGCGCAGGTTACTTTGGCCGAGCGATCGCTTCGCCACCGAGAAATACTCAGCCGCGACTACCACGAACCGGAGGTCCCCGGAGCTCGGGCAAGTGGTCCTACTATATCGAGACCCCGCGCGCGATGCCACACCGGGGAATTGGGTTGAGGCTTGTCGGGGCTGCGGATGATGCGCGCCATCCATCGGCACCCTTGGCACCGACGGACGAGGTCTGGCGTCGGTGATGGCGATCGCCGATGAAGCCTTGTCAACGCCTTGCCGACTAATGACCTTGGCGCCGGTGGGATCCGCATATGCCGCGTGGATTTCCGCCAAGAGCTCCTTTCCCTCTTTAGTCGAGAGGCAGCGCAGGAGCGGCGCGCAAACCCCTTGCTTGTAGAGTGTCCCTTCGAACACCCGGAAGGACCGTGCGCGGTGCTGCAATCGTTGCAGCTCGGCAGGGTCCTCCGGCTCGGCGAGGCCTTGTAAGAAATTGAAAATGGGCTCTCGCCAATCTCCTGGCCGATCAATGCGGTGGACAAGTGCCGCGTCCCGGTTGTCCTGCGCGATGGCCGCCTTTGCTAACACGTCGTAGAATGCCCCCTCGGGGGGGCAGTTGCTGGCTGGCCGCCTTGGCGAGGGCGTCGGCTTGCTCATTCTCCGCCCGGGGGATGGCCTTGACGGTGACACCCAAAAAGTGCCTTTCCCTCGCCCTCACCGCCGCGAGGTACTTGGCCAACTCAGGGTCCTTGGCTTGATATGACTTGTCCACATGGCCGGCCACCAAGCGCGAATCGGTGCGGACCAGCACCCGTCTCGCGCCGACTGCCTTGAGCTTCGCCAGGCCAAAGAGCAGTGCCTCGTATTCAGCCGTGTTGTTGGTGGCGGGGAAGGCAAGGCGCGCCGAGTACAGCAAGCGCTGTCCCTCGGGCGTGATGATCACCGCCTCTACGCGCGCGCGCGCGGCGCCGCTCCGTCGATTGTAAGCGCCGACGGGATCATCGTGCGTCCGCCGAGTTGGGCGGCGGGTCCATTCGGCAAGTAAATCCGCCAGAGTTGGGATTTAATTGCCGTCCGCAAGCATACGTCGTGAGAAGGAGCGAGCTCGGCGCCCATTTACCGATGCGCCTGTGGACTCCTTGTTGTGTAGCATCTCTCGCGAGGAGCGAGGAAGGCACCGTGATCGGGTGAGCGTAAAATAATGCCGAAGCTTCCGAGGCCATGACAGCGCATAAGCGAGCTTCTCAAGCTCGTGTATCTTGTCTTGGCGCCTTGAAGGGCTTCGGAGACAAAGTAGATGGGCATGCATGGCGCCTTCCTCTAGACGAGGACGGCGCTGACCGCGGGTCGACGCGCCGATAGAGCAGAGGAGGAGCCTCGTGTCAGGGGCGACCAGAGTGGGAGGCTTGCCAAGTGTTGCTTGAGCTCGTTGAAGGCCTTCGCGATCTCGTCCCAATGAAACCCATCGCACCGCGAGTGTCTTGAAAACGGCAGCCTCGCTCCGCCGCTCGATAGGAAGCGGCTTATCTCGCCATGCGCCCGCCACCTCTGGACCTCCTCGTTGTCTTGGGCGGTTCCATACCCGTGATGGCGTCTACTTTGTCGTGGTTCGCTGGATGCCCCGCCCGACACGAGGAAACCTAGGAGTTTGCCGCCTGTACTCAAGACACACTTGTCGGGTTGAGCTTGATGCCCGCCTTCCGAGGTTGTCGAAGGTCTCTTGGAGGTCCCGGCCGTGTAGAGCAATTTGCCGAGTTTTGACCACCATGTCATCGACATAGGCTTCAACGCTTCCTCGAGTGGGCGACGTGGCAATGGCGACGAGGCGGGTGAAGGTAGCACTGCGTTCTTCAAGCCAAAGGGCATTCTCGACGGCGAACGTCCCAAGTGGTGTGATGAACCGGTCTTCTCCTCGTCATCTTCGCCATGTATACCGGTGGTAACCGAATAGGCATCCAGAAACTCATGAGTCCGCACCAGCAGCGGGCGCCAACCGATTGATCGATGCGCGGCAAGGGTAGTTGTCCTTCGCACGCCTTGTTGAGTGCCGTGAAGTCGATGCACATGCGCGAGCCCCGCCGCCTTTTGACTAGCACCGGGTTAGCGAGCCATTCGGATGGTGGACCTCGCGGATGACCCCGCGCGAAGAAGCTTTGCCACCTCCACTTTGGCGCTGCTGCCGATCCATCGACATACGCCGAGCCTCCGCTGACCGGCTTGGCGTTGGGCGAACCGCCAAACGATGCTCGACATCGCTCGACGCCCTTGATGTCCTCCGAGGACCATGCGAAGATGTCAACGTTGTTCTCGAAGCACTCGGGCAGCTCCGCTCGACCCCGGTGGAGCCCTCGCCAATGGACACAAAGCGTCCCTCCGCCGAGCGGCACCTTCTTACGCCGCTGGGCCGAGGCTTGGCGTCCACCGGGAGCGGAGGGCCCATCGCCGGTCGCGCCGAGAGGGCATGTACCGCGATGCGGGACGCGTTGCCGCCAAGACGTCTGGCGAGTCCCGTCGCGAAGATGGTGATGACACCCTCGGGCCCGGAGCTTTACACACAAAAGGCGTGATGCGGATTGCCTCGAAAGAGTTGATGGCGGGTCGCCCAAAGACGCTGTAGGGGTGCGGGATATCCACGACATCGAAGGTGACATGCTCGGTCCGGATGTTACCCTTGTTACCCTCGACGGAAAGTGACGAGAAGGGACACGTGCCCCGTGGCTGCAGCGGTTGACCCCGAAGCCTTGAAGCGAGCTCCCGGCTGCTCTAGCGGCCGGGATTGCCATGCGGTCGAGGGCCTCGCGAATAAGATGTTCGCGAGCTTCCCCGTCGACAAGGACGCGCGACTTCGCAGCATGCTATGTGGGCTGGATGACTAGAGGCCATCCGTGGGTGCCCCACGTGGGCCGGCGGGGCCGGGAGGCGGAGCCCGAGATCCGCCGTCACCTCCGCAGCTCCATCACCGCGATGCATGCCCTTGTGTAATGATTGCCGTAGCCGTGTACCTCGCACCACTTGCCATAGTGCAGGAGCTCTTGTTCTGCGGGGGTTGGCCGCGCGGTCAAATCCGCCTCCGATCCCGGTCTCCCCTCCGTGAGGCGGGTCGGGTCCTGCCGGCGCTCGGTGGCGAGGACATGGTGGGCGCTGCGGCCGGCTGGCGGCGCCGAGGTTTAGGCTCGCACCATGAAGAGCCTTCTGCACCTCGGCCCCACCGCCTCGGGAGGGCCTCCTGGGGCTTTCGGCTACGGCTTCGGCCGAGGAGGGACCACCCGCCCGACCTCGCGGGCGCTCCTCACGGCGAGGCCGAGGCGGTGATGCCGCGCCAGCGCATCCTCCTCTGCCCGCGCATACTCGCCCATTTTGTTGAAGAGCTTGGCAACCGCCGTGATTGGCCTCGCGCGTTGTACTCGCCATCGGGCGGCGAAGGCCTGTATGGCTGCACTAACGATCGTAGTTTCGTTAACATCGTTTATCGGCTTCAATCTTGGCGGCGCGCTTGAAGTAGCCCCGAGCGTCTCCGGGGTCCTTGCTTCACGCGAAGAGTTGGTCCGCATCGATTCGCTTCGACATAATGTCCTTGAAAGTTGCTCTGGCCGGTCACGAAGCTGCTCCCACGCGTAGATGGAGCCCGCTCTATGGTAAAAACCAAGAGAGCGCCACCCGCAGTGCGAGGAGTCCTTCGCCTTCGCGATGTCGTCTCGCCCGCGGCCTCGTCGCGGTTTCATACACGCGCATCGAACTTCGCGAGATCCGTGTCGCTTTGTGCGGGTCGGTGATGCGAGGAAACTTGAAGTCTTCGCCACGCCGCTGCTGCCTCCGCCGAAGCGGGATTCGGATCTGGCGTCTCGGCCGGGACACGGCTAGATGTGGGGCTTCGGCTGTCCACCTTCTCTCGGCGTGGGCTCGGGCGCGACCATCGGCGCGACCTGCGGCTCGAGCTTCTTGTATATCTCGGGCGGCTCCGCGAAGGTCCCCTAGCTCCCGCCGAACGCGTTGAGGGCTGCTAGTAGGGCGCTTTCCACCGCAGTGTCGTTAGCCGCGAACGGCGCCCGATGGGCAGGCCGTCGCGGGACCATCGCCTCACGATCCCCGATCCGCCGGATGGTTCGTTGCGCTACCCCGACCGCCGGATTCGCGCTACGGCAAGGGTGGTCGGGTCGTCGCTGCGATGCGCCGACGGGTTGATGTCGTCGAGCGGTCGGGCGAAGTCGATCGTTGCCGCGCGTGCGCGTCGACGCCGCGACCACGCGCGTCACGCGCCACCAACTCCTTCGGCGGCCGATGCCGGCCCGGTGTTCACGCCGGCTCCGCCCATTCGTCTTCTTTCCCTTCGCCGCCGGTGAAGCTTTTTGCCATCTTTTTCCTTCGGTCTTGGGCTTGTCTTCGTCCTCCCCACGGACGGCGCCAATGCTGCGGCTCATGCACAAACAGAGAGAGGTGGTAGTGGAGAGTGATGAAGATAAGTGTCATGGCCTGGTCCTCCCATGGCTTGCTCGTATATATATACACATGAGGATTGCTTTACAGCTTATACCCTTACATCAGTTATCCCCTGCAGGCGCTTATGTCATTACACATGGCCTATTCAGGCCTTATAATCTCCTACCAGCCTCTTTGGTTTAGGTGGGGGCCACCCCTACGACAATGGCAATATATGTTTAAGCATAAGGTAAGTAGAGTTCCATCTAACAGGCATGTCTAAACCAAATTTTCTAGGACGAACATTCATTGCTATGCAAAAACTCTTATATGCGGCTATTCGTTGGTTAGAACAATTAATAAATAAAATTGCATCTCTAAAAGAATCAATACAAGCATTTAATCTTTTTAAACCGGATTTAACAATAAGATTAATAATATGACAAGCACAACGTTGATGCAATAAGAAAGACTGTGCATAAGTATTAAACAATGGAGTAAGAATTTCCATAGCTTTAGTATTTGCAGCTGCATTATCTAAAGTTATAGAAAAAATCTTATCCGTGAGACCAAAATCTTCTACAACTTTAATAATGCTTTCTGCAATATTTTCAGCATTATGTGAAACATTAATTAATTTAAATCATATAATTCTTTTTTCCATTATCCAGTCATCATTAACATAATGAGCAACAACACTAATATAATCCTCTCTAGCCCTACCACTCCATATGTCGGATGTCAAAGCAATAGAGAATGTACATGTATGAAACATTTCTTTCAATTTATCACGACAATTGTTATAATATTTAATTAAATCTCTAGTTGTTGTTTGCCTAGATACAGTACTAAATCGAGGGTTATGAGCGATCCTAATATATTTTTGAAAGCATCGATTCACCAAAATTTAAAGGTAAATCTTGAGAAGCAATTAATCTACAAAGAGATTCCCGAGCTACCTCTGGGTTGTACTCCCACGTACGTACCGAGCCGTCGGGGTTATATTGCAGCTGTGTCTGGCGCATTTGTATTCCTTGCCTTTTCTTGCGACTTGCGGATGTCGTTGTAGATGACCCGTCCCACCAAGATTTTGCACTCAATTCATTACCACAAATTTTACAAACAAAGATACCTCACTTCGGTTCCATCATTGTCGGTCTTGATCTTCTTGTCGAAATCATTCCAAACTGTTGATGTACTAGCTCTTGTTCTTTCTGCACCCGTGCTTTGGGTCGTGGATGCACTTGTTGAGCCAGCAGAAGATGGATCGATTGGACCCTGCGCCACCGGGGTCGTCGGTTCTTCGACATCTCCAGTTTGTACATGTGGACCTTCCGCGGATGGATATGCTTATTGAAACGATTGCATATCCTCCGCCGAGAGCCCGAATTCGGAGAGTTGAAAATTGTAGTTCTCCATTAATCAAGTAATCAACTGCAAATTGAAATAGCAAAAATGATTAACTTACTATTAAACCTACAAATAATAGCTAAAAATTAATCAAACAAATAATACCAAAAAAATTAAAATAAGACAGCATTATTACCTCATTTGCAGCTCTCACAAAAAATTTGAAGATTTTTGAATTTTCATAATTTTGCTCGAATTTTTACCAAATTTGCGCTAACACTTTTAGATTTTTCACAGCTAAACCGAGAGAGAAGAATGAGATTTGAGGTGTGGAAGAAGGAGGCCGGATGCCCCCCTATTTATAGGAAAATTTTCAGATATTTTCCGAATTTTTTGCTATTTTTTCCAAATTTTTTACCCCCCAATGGTCACAAAACGGCTATTTTTCAAACTAATCGGGCACGTGCCGCGCCTTCAGCCGCCTGACGCCCGTTTAGTGCCGTTAGGCGGCCGCGTCTGCGCCGTGCGCCGACGCGCCCGATTTTAACGGCGTTGCGCTCCTGCCTAAACGCGGCGGTCCCGTCTTGTCGCGTCTGGCCACGCTTCATGCCGTCACCGAAGTGCAGCCGTGGGCGGTTCTGATCTTGGGCGCGGTGCGTCGTCACGGCCCGGCCCATTTGGACAGCTCTACCTATAGGGGAGGCTAATCTAGATATATATATGTACGTACTACAAAGGAAGCTAACCTAGATATATCCTAGTAGATGTGTACAGAGGATGGATCACTCGCCCTTCTTGCCACCAACGGTGAGCTTGAGAGGAGCGAGGAAGGGCCAAAAGGTTGGCATTAGAAGAGAGTTGAAAAGAGAGGGAGATGGATGGAACTCCCAAAGTAGGGGAGTCGGAACAACGATTAGCCTAGAAGTTCTTGCCATCCTAGGGTGGGCTGGTCTGGGCTTTAGGTTAGGCCTAGAAAAGATCGGTCCTGAACGGGTAGGGCTGGTCCCACCTGAGCCCAACATAGGCTAACTTGAAGCCTAGCCCAAAGTCCAAAAAGGTCAAAATTTCCTTTTTTGGATAAAAACTGTTAGTTAATTATTTTTCAGTAATTAAATAGTATTATTTAATTCATTTCTGGGATAAATGTTATTATTTATTGCTGCCTTTGGGCATTTTTGAGTTTCAGACCAAACTTTTGGATTTTGTAATCTAGTTCAAATAACATTTTGACCTAGTTTTAGATGATAGTTTTGCCCATGTTGTGTGATGAGTGAACGCGAAATAGAGGGGAACTACAGGGGGCGGTGGCCATGGAAGCATGGTTGAGACTTTAGTGAGAAAGAATCCCTTATGGCCGCACAACACTGATCTAACTAACTTATCGTCTTATATGACAAAACTATCTACTTATCGCACAACACGTACAATAAACCTGGTTCATGGTGAATCAACACCGAAAAACCAAAAACATTATTTCCCGGTCCGCGATCCCGGCCCACCCTCCCATGCCCGGTTCCAAAATTCAAAACCATTCGAACCCACGGGCCAAATAAAATACACCCCCCCGTACCCACGCGAGGGCAATCCCGTCATTTCGCGCCTCTCCCCGTCGCTCGACGACGGCGGCCTTAGGCCACGCGTTACGGCCCCATTGGCCCGCGCCTGCGCCCCGGGATTAATAGCAGGCGGATGGTACTACCAGCGCAAAGGGAAGCGAAAGCAACATACACACACCCACACTCTGCTTCACGCCCACCAGCACAGAGAGAGACCGAGCGCTCCCAATTCCGCGAGGGAGCCCACGGGTTTTTTCCCTCCAATCCGCGCGGATTCGGGCTCCGCATTGCGCGATCTCCGAATTCCGGTGACGTTCTTGCCTGGATTGGGTTGGTTTTCGTGGTGGGTTTTTTTTTCTACCTGCATTTCTCTGATCGGGAGTTGGTGTTCTTCGCTTTGGTGCAGGGGGCGGTGTTCTTGCCGAATTCGTGGGAATTGTGGATCTTTTGGCTGATCTCGCTGCTGGAGCAGGAGGGTTTTCCGGATTTGTGCGGTTTTCGTGTGGTTTTGGGGGCCCTCCCCTGATCAAGATTCGGTTTGTTTTGGTGCGATGACGACCAAATTCCGGACCAATTCGAGCGAATCTTGCGTCTCCAATGCTTGATCTCCACTCCCCGGGAAGTGCATTCCCCTGATTGGTGCGATCCCGGTGCGAATTTTGGGAATTTCTTGGATCAAGAATTGGCCACCCCGGCCCTGCGAGAACAGGGGAATTGGTGGTCAATTGGGTGGGAATTGGTAAGGATTTGGAGGAGGAAGGTTTGATCCGGCGGTGCGATGATTGCGGCGGTTGGCCGGGGGCCGGAGGGCTGGGGCGAGGAGGAGATGTCGGTGCTGCCGCGGCACACCAAGGTGGTGGTCACCGGCAACAACCGCACCAAGTCGGTGCTCGTGGGCTTGCATGGAGTCGTCAAGAAGGCCGTCGGCCTTGGAGGCTGGCATTGGCTGGTAATTCGCTGTTCCGATTCGCAATAGCTGCCTTTTGTTTTCCCAGATCTTGTTTCCGTGCAACGCGAATTGCTTTTCGATTGGCCACTTTTGGGTTTTGGAGTGCGAATTGAGTTGCTCTAATGCCTCTGCTTAGGTTCAGCTTTTGGGGTTTTAGCTCAATTCAGCTTGGCGAGCTAATCTGGATTAATTTCTTGCAATTTGCACTGATCTTGCTTTGGTCTCATTATTTTAGGTTAAAATACTGCTAAACTGATGTTTAGGTTTGACAATTTGTTGATTGAGCAATGGGCTAGGTCTGATTGATTTGTTCTGGATCTTGTTCTCCATTTAGGGTTCCGATTAAAAATTCTTCCTGAGATTGACTAATCTTGAGTTTTTATTCAATTGGCTTACCTGCTTGATTTGCTCTGGATCTTGTTCTCCATTTAGGTTCCAATCAAAAATTCTTCCTAAGATTGACTAATCTTTTGAGTTTTTATTGAATTGAATCATTATCTAGCTATTGCCAAGTATTTTGGATAGAAATTTGGATCTTGCTTCCTCACTGCTTGGGCTGTGGTCCTGATTGCACTGGAGAATTTCGTTTTTTTTCATTCTCCCCCCTGTTTTGTTTGATCTGTGTTCCAATTGGGCTGTCAGCATCAATTGTGGAACCTGTTGGCCAGGATTGCTTGATGGATTGGATCTCGACTATCTAGATTCGAATCTGGTTGCAATGAGCGCTGGATTTTTTAGGAATTTGAATTGAGCGGCATTATTGTGGGATTTGTTGAGGGCTTAGTTTCCAAATTATATGTGTTCCAGTTTGTATCAGTTGTATATTCATGGAACTTGGGAGGATATTCTAGGGAAATTGTGCAAGTTCCATGGTATGAATTGATTCCCACCGCTGAAACGATTGGATCAGTTTTTTTTTTGGGTCTCGTTTGTTGATTTCATCCCCCTCTGTTCTATTATGGTTTGATCTACTGAAAAAGAGGAAATTTTGTGTAAAAAATCGTATTGTTTTTATTTCCATGATGCTACAGTTGTACAGTTGGTGGTTCGGAAATCATGTTTTAGTGATTTTCTTGTGATATGTTTGCCTGATTTCTAGTTCCAATATATGAAACTGAAAAGAATGCACCCATCACATCCGTTGACCATTTAGATGATGCAATGATTTGGACGTTCCACCAAATGTGACTATTCTTGACATATCTGGCTATTTCTGCTCCTTTTTTGTGGTCTTATTTGTTGTCTACTGTTAGGTTCCTATCTAATTTTATGGTTTGTCCGCCATTCTTGCACCACGGTTTTTTTTTAAACAAACGTAGAAAAATAAGGTTTTACTGAGTTGAGCGTCTGTTGATGTAAGTGTAGCCACATTATATGCCTATCATCCTGTTGGTTGGTCCCAGTGTCTTTTGGACGTGCCCACCTTGCAATAACAGAGAAGTTCAACATGAAACGAGATGACCATAGGGAATCACACTTTACGGCCAGTTCGGACGGGGGTGATTTTTTTGTCAAATCCTCAGGATTTAGTTAAAATTTGAACCAAATCGCCAAATACCCGAAGAAATCGCCCTCATCCAAGCACCCCCCTTAGTTGTTTTATTATAACCAGCCAAAATTATTATGCTAAGAACAAAAAAAACATAATTTGTTTTTACTGCGTTGAACTGCAATCAGGTTATTATAGTATTATACTATGGAATATGGATCGATCAGATTTAGCAGTTGTTCCATATATGAACAGGCTACTGTACTGTACTGTACTAAATTTTGCTTTGACGTTCCTTTATTGCAATTACACTAGGGGCTGTTTGCCTGCGATTTGTGCTTAATTTGGAATGAAATCTAATTTCTGATGTCTTGTCAAACTTCAGGTTCTCACTAATGGCATAGAGGTAAAGCTGCAAAGGAATGCTTTAAGTGTGATTGAACCTCCAACTGGCAATGAGGAGGATGATAATTTCGACTGTGAAAACATGCAGTGGAACAGTTCAGATATGGGTAAAGATCATATTCATTCCACTATCAACGTCCAGCTTTACTCTTTTTTCACATTCAGTTTCATACTTAATGGCTGATATTCTTTAGCTCTTACACGATTGCTTTTGTAACATGTTTACATCAATTTGCTTAGCTTGGGTGTACTCTAGAGGCCAATCATTTCTGGGAAACTGGGACCTTTAGATCCTTTTGTTTGTTCAAATTGAGGCCTTATATTAATAACAAAAGAAGCCTGCGATATTTTACCTTCTACTTCTAGGCTTAGTCTGGCGTGTATTTTGAATTCTTCAGATTTCTTATAACTTAAGACATGTATTACAGCATAATAGCATATACTTCGATCTATCTCAAGTGAGGAAGCACATGTGCCAAGAACAAATAAGACAAAAGTTATCTCTAGTCACTTCTAGGGATTCCACGAAGGTTTCATTATATAATGTCTACACTGCGTCATTATCCATTGAAAAGAACAATGCGGCCCTAGAATTAACCACATGCCGTTAGGGTCACGGATCTGTTTAGCTTGTGAACTTAATTAAAGGCACGGTTTACTTGACACCTAACCATGTCCTGCAATTTGGCTACATGTGTTTGTAATGTTATCTTCTTTAATCCGCCTTTTTCTTGCAGCATCCGATGATGCACTATCACCAAAGCCACAGAGGTCGAGGAGCAGGCACCATAGGGGGTTTCAGAGCAAATCCTTCAGCCGCTCTATGTCTTGTGATTCGCACTCAAAAGCATCCGTTTCGTCCTCCTCAAGGGCTCACACGGTGCGACTTTTGTTTCCTTGGGTTGTGTGCTTGCAACCATTGTTTGGAACTCTCCAATCACATTTCAGTAATGTGTGTAATGTGTGTCAATGTCAATGCAGTTTTGCTCTATCAACCTTTGTAATTATTGGACCAAATTCCTTGGGTTATGCTCGATACAGTATTGAGTTTCTATGATGGTGTCCTTGTATCTTTGCACTGTGGCTGAATCTTCGTATGTAAACTTTGCAGAAAGTTGACCTGAGCAAACTAGAAATGACTGCACTGTGGAGATATTGGCGTCACTTCAACCTTGTAAGTTCAGCTTCCCAGATCAGGCTCCTGCAGTTGAGTTCAAATATCCAAATGATATTACATTGTTCTATCTGACAACTTACTGAACAGGATGCAAGTCCTAACCCATCCAGGGAGCAGCTAGTTGATGCCGTTCGAAGGCACTTCATGTCACAGGTTGATAAACAAATTTCAGTTCTGGCATGAAATCATTACATCAAATTGCGTCATTACGATGTTAGACTCTTGACACATCCTGGTTTGCTTTGTGAATGCCAATTGCTTTTGCCCGTGTTTGAAGCAATTGGATGAGTTGCAGGTCATCGTTGGGTTTGTGCAGGCTGCAAAGAGGCTGAAGACGAATATGAAAGTGGTCTGATGGAGAGCTGATCTTCAACTAACAGATTCCAGATAGGATGCAGTGTTGCCATGCTATGTAATATATGTGCATGAGGTTGCTTAGATTTGGATGGCAAGGTTAATGCGCAACTAGTTCCCATGGTTCTTCCTTTCTTTATGTTAGTCTCCTGTGATGTAGATATACAGTATGCTGGCTAAGGATCTTTCAACGTCTAGCTCAGTTATCTCCTACTGAATGGATTTGAATTGACTTGTCAGAACTTCTAAAATCTGGTCCTCATTGCCCTTTGGGCATTTACCACCATTTCTAGGGCATGTTTGGCCCCAAAAAATGTTCGGTATATATTGCTGTTCGTTCCACTTAACTGTTCATGAAGTAACTTGCATGTAAAAAACTTAAAAGCAAAAGATGCAGAAGGTAGCTTAACAGGACGGTGAATTACCTTGCCACAGTTCTAGTTTGGTGAAATCCTTTTGCAATAGCAGCGAAGGGCCATAAAGTGAGCTTGTCGAGGGGCTGCTGAGTAAAGGCTAGATAAAAGTGACAGCACTAGTCTTCATCATGTGCACCTTTAGAAGTGGTCTACAGATTAAAGACACAAGCATACCAACACCATGCAGTGGACAAAGTGAACAGCTTCTGTCGCAGCCTCGTGCAGTCGTGCTCATGCAGATGCTGCTTTTGGATGGTGAAAGCATCGGCATAAAATTTTGAACAGCTGAGATAATTACTGGCCAAAACAAACTGCTTTCAGGTTGAGGTATCACCGGCTAATCAACTTGTGGTTGTTGCTCCGCATATGCAATTAACTTTAAGGCAACGACTACAGAAATTCAGCTGAGAAAGAGCATGTATGTTACAAAATGACAATCCCACATGGATTCCCCAATTTTGCCGATGGAGCCAAAGAATAAAAGCAATCAAATTCCCCAGTGAGAAACAATTTCACAGGATTAAACTGGGACCCTTCAAAATTGAAGCAATACGTTGCCATATTCATCAACAACACAGCAACTGGTAGATAATATCGATGTCCATGTCAGCATTTGCCAGTACTTGGTTGAGCATACCAAGTAAACGTCCCTGGCCTCTTGTTGAGTTACTAAGAAAAACACAATGCAGACAACATGAGTAAATAGTACTGCATACTCTGCGTAATCTCAAAAAATTAAAGCTATGTTGGGCCATCTTACATTGATGGATACAGAGAAAACACTAGGGTGGAACAATCCTACAGTCTAGCATGTAAAGCATGAAAGGAAAGTGTGTCTTCATAAATGATATGCACCTTAGTGCTTAAAAAGCGAGTCCTAATTTGCAGCCCAAATTAACTCAATATGTTGCATTAATCCAAATAATTTCATGTTTGGAACAGCCATTGACATCATCCTGTATGTTTTCACACTAGACAGGAATTTTGCACAATAGTTTGCATGAAAAACGCATAAGGTGTATATGCAAACAGTGCATCATGATCATGCTACTAAAGTATTAGTACATGTATGTAACACAACAATTGCATGCATAAACAATGCAATGCACCTCTTATTTGTTAGAAATAAGTAGCTTATAAACTACACAGTATGCTTCTCAACTTTATTAATTTGTAAATTTCAAAGTTTATTCCTACTTGTTGTTCAAACAAAGTTTATGTGCATTAGGTCATTAGGTGCTTAGAGAAGTATGTCACTTACTGTAATTGTGGTTCCTGGCCACTGGGTAATTTCCCATACCTAGCTGGGAACTTGCTTATTCTGGAAGCTCCTTTGTTTCTTTATTGTCTTTGTCTGTATTACTTAATTTGGATGGAAGCAGGAGGTCACCACTGGTTCCTGTTTGATTTCTTAAAATAAGTTTGGAACTTCTTAAAGATTGCACCAATCACAAAAAGGCAATGTATAATTTGCAGAATATTTTGCTAATTTTTTCAGGAAAACTCATAATAGGTAAGCTTCTTAAATTTGACAGAAAATCAGTCAGAAATAGTTGTTAAATGGAAAGGAAATAAAATGGAGCACTCCATACTGTCCATAGTTTGAGCTCCTTGTTTTCCATTATATAAAATTGTGGCCTTATTGTTGAACTGCAGTAATTAGATGTGATTTGAAGAAAAGACAAGGATAGAAAAGTCCAAGCAAAAGATGGGGAAAGGCATCTAAATGAAAAGGAAATAAAATGGAGCACTCCATACTGTCCATAGTTTGAGCTCCTTGTTTTCCATTATATAAAATTGTGGCCTTATTGTTGAACTGCAGTAATTAGATGTGATTTGAAGAAAAGACAAGGATAGAAAAGTCCAAGCAAAAGATGGGGAAAGGCATCCCTACCCTACCTACTTGACTACAAAATATGTGATTCAAGCTTGTTGCACATGTATAAATTAAATTCCACAAGCCGTCAAACAATAACTTGAATCATCAATCTCAAAACCCAGAATAAAGCTCTTCTTCTCAAGAATCTGGACAAGTTCTACAACAAAAAAGATATCCCTTGGGTCAAATTGATATGGAATGCTCACTATCCACAGGGCCAAGTTCCCCATGCATCTACTGATAGAGGATCCTTTTGGTGGAGAGATGTTCTGAAACTCTGTGTCCTCTTCAGGGGTATTGTTGAGTGCAAAATTGGCGATGGATCCACGGTTCTTTTTTGGTCTGATCTTTGGAATGATAATATTTTGCAAACCAAGTTCCCACGACTTTTCTCCTTTGCAAGACACAAGAATATTTCTGTAGCCAAGTTCCTGGCAAATAATTCACTGGAGGCTCAATTCTACCTGCCTCTCTCTGAGCAAGCTTTTCAGGAGTTCCAAAGTCTGCAAGATTTCATTCAAGCTCTACAAGTCAATCAAAATTCAAAAGACTCCTGGCAGTACATCTGGGGAAGCAAAGTGTATTCTTCCTCAAAGTTTTATAACTTCCCCTATAAGAACATACGGCCACCAGCTCCCTTCCTCTGGATTTGGAAGTCTAAATGTTGCAACAAACTCAAAGTCTTCTCTTGGCTGCTCCTCTTGGATAGACTAAATACAAGAAATATTTTGAGAAGGAAAAAGCAAAAGCTTGAAGGAAATAATTATAACTGTGTTCTCTGCAGCAACGATTTTGAAGAAACTACTTTCCATCTTTTCTTCAGCTGTCCCTTTAGCCAAACTTGCTGGCAGCACCTTGGAATTAATTGGGATTTCACAAGAGAATTTTTCGAGATGATGCAACAGGCTAAAGCCCAATCTCAGAACCCCTTCTTCATGGAATTCTTCACCATTGCGGCTTGGCAAATTTGGAAACAGAGAAACAACCTCATCTTTGATAGCAGTCGGCCTTCTTTTTCCTTTTGGAAGAACTCTTTCTGCGAAGAAGCTAGGCTCCAGGCCCATAGGTTCAATGATGTAAAGTGTTCAGAGTTCCTCTCCTGTATAGCTCTTCTAGCCTAATTCTCCAGTCTTCCCAGGACTTGCTTCTTGTGTAGCTCTTTCTTCTCTGTTGTGTTGCCTTTGATTTGTGTTGTCTTTCTTTTTTGTTTTTGTTTTAATAAATTTCACAGTGGGGGCTTCCCCTGCTGTATATATCTCAAAAAAAAAAACTTGTTCCTTTATCCTTGCAAAGTTCCAACTGCCCCGTGATCTCTATAGTAACTCCCAGTAACATGCTTTCACTGTTTCACATTAAACCTTCAACAGTTCTGCTCTAATGGATTTTCTCCCTTTAAATCAGCAATCACTAAGGGCATGTTTGGATGCTAGGGGGAGAAACCAGGGAAATAAATCCCTAGGGGATTTCATGGAACCCCAATGGAAAATATTCCCACAGGAAATTATCCCAGCCACTGTTTGGCAAGATAGGGGAAAAAATCCCAGGCAGTCAAGAAACACATGAAAAATTCGAAAATATTCAAAGAACACTTCAAGGAAAATCAGCAAACTTAAAAAATATTCACGAAAATGCTGGGAAAATAGAAAAATCGTAAATATTCCATAAAAATCAAATAAATTCGAAAAATTCAATAATATTCAAGGGAAACTCTAGAGATTTAAATTTTCTCTTGATCCAAATTCAAAACTGTGTAGATAATCTAATACGCATGCTGGAACTGAAACAGTCAAACAGGAACATCAAGTTCAAATATAGGCTTCT
This sequence comes from Dendrocalamus sinicus, assembly GCA_036346575.1. Classification (NCBI taxonomy): domain Eukaryota; kingdom Viridiplantae; phylum Streptophyta; class Magnoliopsida; order Poales; family Poaceae; genus Dendrocalamus; species Dendrocalamus sinicus. Next base: position 108,979 of record JAYEVI010000411.1, on the reverse strand, counting down.
TGAATTGAACTAGCCTGACAGTCATCTTGTAATCAATTCTTGAATGCTCTTGATCTCGCGCCAAGCAATGTTCAAGAAGCGCCTTATAGATGACCTGAAGATCATACCACAAATATGTCAAAGGCAATGGAAATAATAATTCCAATAAACAGATTAGTATACAATGCAAAATATGCTACTCTCTTCATATGTGACTGATGCAATTCATCATTTTTGCACAAACAAATGAAGAATATCAGATAATAGTCTGTAGTCTATTTTGCTGCAGAGTCATGGCAATAGTCAACTCAACAATATTGCTTATAAGAACCAATCTGCTGCTATGGTAAAGATCAGAGCTATGGTATCAAATATAGAGTATAGACAGTGATTTGGAAATATTCTAAATTGACCACATAGTACATCTCTTATTGATATTCCGCATAAAATTCAAGCACAATATATAACTCCTTTTCCAGATAATTTCTCGTGTTACATGGACACAGATTATTTAGTCAGATCAGTATAACTGAGTTAGTTTTAACCCAATTGAGGTAATAGCAGTGTCTGAAAGGAAAAGCCAGTATACTTTGAGGTAATAGCAGTGTCTTAAAGGAAAAGCCAGTATACTTTCTCTCCATCCTATTTCAACTAAAAAGAAGGAAGGCTACACCAAGTTAAGTTGGCAAAAAAAATATATATCGAGCAAAACTACATGATGATACATGATAACTTACGCAGAAATGATTTAGGTGCATATAACACCTTCTGTTAAAAATAACAGCCTACAGTGAAGAGTGAAGACCAAAATTGATCTGAAAATTCTAGTGTTTCCATTTGCAAACACTTTGAAGTTACTTCTTTCCAGTCACCATAGCCTCACAGGACACTTCTTACAAAATCTCAAAAGGATGCTGCTAAAGAGACAGTTCAAAAGAGAACTTAATGAATTATCTTGACCACATAGGAACATATTCAGACCAGAATGCAAGACACACCAAGAAGGATTTTTTTCTTCAGCTGAAACAACTCGAAGCAACTCTTCAATCTCACGATCAGCATAAAATTCCAAAGACAAGTTTGAAATGTGTACTCCAAGATAGGCTACAACATTTTTCAGCATATAACGGCGACTTAATTGAAGAATGACCACATCTTCAATAATCTGGATTTTTGTTAACACTATGATAAACAAAGTAATGCAATGCACATAGATCAACTAAGTACGCTGGTGATCGTTGTTTCTAGCATAATACAAAACTGTTTAGCTTACATCTCATGAGGCAACTATGGATAACAAACAGCATACATCAAACAGCATGCTGTTACCACGAGCCACTGTGCAAGTAAGCCTCACCTTAAAGCAAAACAATTCACATTTGTGCTAGATTAAAGCAAGTGTATATAAATGTAAAGGCACTGCAGCTAGTTATCGCAAGGAAAATGGAAATGCGTAGACAGCTTACCTATAGAGAAATTTCATTCTTAAGTCAAAGCAATCAAACACTTGGGTTTTTGGTGTTGATAAAAATTTCTCTATTCAACTCGCATTTAAAAAGTCTTAGTACTTTTGCCTTCTCCATATCTATTAACTGTTCAATTGATTCTAGAGCAGCACCACTGTCATAGAGGTGGGCCTTGGGCCTAGTCGGTATTATTAGGAATTAGAGATCGGTTTCTATTTGAGTTAGAGATTAGTTTCCCTTGTTAGAGATATAATTAAAGATATGATATGAGTTTCTATATTATTAGAGATAGGATTGGAATTAGACTCTATCTGTTAAGGAGAGCCCATCTATATAAAGAGAGCTACCGCATGCTATTGGGATCAATCAGAGAAATATCAAAGTCTTCCTCGTCTAAATTTCTCTCTCCATTCTATGCCGACGCCATCTGGCCATCTTCTTGGTGGTGTTTACCCCGGTTCATGACAACCACACTTCCCAATAGAAAACTCATCATTCTGAACCGGTCTTGTTGTTTCATTTAGTTCTTCAACAAACTTTTTGGATTGATGCTTTTTGAATTCCAAGTAGCTCTCAAGAACCCTGGCAATATGACTTTGCTTGCGCTTTTTTCCCATTATCATCTCCTTTCTGTCCAGACGAAGCATAAGCAGCATGTTCGATTTCGTCGGCTTCAATATGAGTACTAGATGTCTCTTGTCCCTCCATATTTACAGCAAAAGGGTTTAAGCCAACATCATGGATATCATTATCATTAGGGGTAACTTGATCAGTTAGAAACTCCACTTGCTCAATTGATACAAAATTCAAATCTCCTGTAGCTATACTACCTGTTTCCATATAAACAATTATAAAAACAGGGTAAATGACAATCATACAAAAGTAGGATGAATGAAGAGTAAAGGTGGTGAGTACATGAATGCTCCAATCCAATCAAGACAGATCAGATTACTAATTGAATGGTGAGTACATGTACTACTAGTAATAATGCGATATTTATTGTCGCAAGAAAGTAGTAGCATGCACCTTTGTACAAACATATCTTCCTACCACCATGCCGTTCTGAACATTCGCTGCAGCTTTCCTTTTGTAAGGTATAGACAAAGTTGGTACTTTCTACTTTTAACGTTAGCAAACTTTGCTATTCGAAACTATCACTGTTCTGTTGTACAAAACACCACCAGTAGTGCTGTGAATAGCACAAAAACTGATGTGGTCACATAGCAGCCTTGCATGATTGTTTCCATGCTATGTAACACCAAAATACTTACCCTCTACGTTCTAATGAAACCTTCCAGTTTCATCGTATACATAATCTTTAATCATAACAAAAAAATGTGCTTGACTCCTTTCACCCAAATATAAGAGAATAACGTACACTTCTTCAGACAAGACAATATCGTATAGTTCCAACCAGCACCACTAACACACCATTACATACAAATTAATTATTCAAAAGCCATCCAAACAGACAAACTAAATACATGTAAAGAGAAGATTTGAGTGAAGATTACTAATTGATTGGTTGACTGTTCAAACATTGGACTAAGAAAATGAAGTGCATATATTTCAGATTATCGAAACTTCACCTTCGCACAATGCTGCTAGGTAGTTGAAGAGACGGAATGGCTTATTGTGGAACTTCTTCACCTTTGGATGATCCTATTGAATTCAGAAAAAGAATATAGTTAGTATCAAAATCCAGCACAAAGAATACTATAAGTTAAAGGGAGTAAAGGCTCTTACACGAATAATTTTATCCCAAATACTTGGTTCAACAACAATCATGCATAAAGAATCATTCCAGCCCGCACCACTTTGTTTCTGTGCATCTTGTATTGCCTTGTAATTCTCTTTCAATTCCTTCTCCTTTTCTTGGATTTGTTGCGTTGTGAAATGGGCAATTGGAAACTTACCCTCCGAAATACAAAGCCCCTTGTTGAGAGCAGATCAAAGAACTCCTACATCAGATGCTAACCCTTCGCATCCACATGAAATAAATGTGAAGTTCAGATCAAAATCACAAGCTAGCAACATATTTTGAGATAAGGTTCCTTTCCTATTCCTATAAAGAGCAGCTTTCTCTTCAGCAATAGTGATGGAGATATGTGTGCCATCAATAGCACTATTGCAATTCCGCACATAAATATAGGAAAGTCTTGGGAAAAGTTAGGTGTCTAGTGTGTATGGCTTACCTGAAAATAAAGCCAAAATCGTGGATCCGATATATTTTTCATGTGTTTGATTCAAACTTGGGAGCTTGACAAATCTATGAGCTAGAGTAGGAATTATTCAAAGATTTCCTTTATTTTCCTATGAACTGTTTCACCGCTATGCTAGAACGTTTTCTGAATCTTTTGGTTGCTAGCATTATGAGAGATCATATAGATAAATATCCTTAGCTGCTCCTCGACGGTAACACCCCATGTATCATGCAACAAACATTCCCTTTAAGAAAATTTGATGTAGCCCTGAATATCTCTGGCTCCATCCGGAACTCAACCCTACACCAGCTCTCATGGCCTTCTAAGATCCCCTTAACTTTTTTAGCGCCGGTAAGTGATGATATGTGGACCAGTCCTTTTTCATCACAAAGGCATGAAAGCAAAGTAGAAACCAACACAAGAAAAAACTCATCGTCCTCTCCTTCAAGCATAAATTTCCTAATGAGCTCCTTTCTAGTGCCCATTTGCTAATACATGCAGATATAACATATTGTGAATTAGCATATTGAGTTAAGGTGAAATTCCAACATTTAGTACTAACAGTGGAAGATAATCTGCTGACGTCTGATAAAACAGACATACACATATACCGCATACCACCATATACCACATAAACCATCTTTTTAAATAAGTAACGGAATTCTAATACCCAAATAAAACAGACTAATCCATGAATGCAAGTAGTGAGGATTCCCACTGTCAAAAGGATTAATATTTCAACCAATTTACTTCCAGAAAGGTCCGTCATATTTAGGAATAGCTTTTGGCGTGTATAGACCAAAACTATTTTGAGTTATCTAAACTTACTCCTATGATGAACTGCACACATTTCCGACAAACTTGTTTCACCATCCAACTAAAGATGTTCCATAGTAAACCATACTAAAGTACCATTATTACAATATAGTGATCAGAAAAATAAGACAACTGAATATTGGAGAATACGGAATCAAGATCGAACAAATTTCACAGACTACATTCATACAACACGCACCTGACTTGAGTAGACACAAGCAGCAAGCATGACCAATAGAGTCAAATAGAAGGCAAATTACCATACTTGTCAATATCATTCTGGCAGTCATATCGGTTTGGCTCATACAATGGTCTGGCTCATAGAGAAGGATACAATGATAACACACAAATTAGCAAAGCAAATCATAGTAAAGTACCATGGACCACACATCTAACGTTAGGAGTTCTTTTGTGTCACTTCTTTTCGATCTAGACCCCAAGAATCAATCAAGAATCAAATGGATCTAGTCCCCAACGGGTGGATTGATTCCCCAACGTATGTACCTAAGTCATCAGCGCGTCAAGTGGAGCAGTAGACGGAGTGGCGCGCGGCGAGTTCGAAGAAGGTGGTGCGGCCAGAGAGGATCTGGTCAGGGAGGTCGAGGAAACGCGCGCCAGTGTCGCGAGGGAGGGAGGCGGAGGCGGAGGTGGAGGCGCCGTCGTGAGAAGAGGCGACGCAATGGGGGAAGTTATCCCAATTCCCAATGTGGGGAGGCGAGGGTTATTTGCCTGTTGAAACGACGTGGGTTGTGCCGGGAGATCCCCGTGACATGGGCTTCCAAATGTGTTTTTCAGCTGGCCCAACTTCTCCCACCCTGTGGGTTTCCTTCCATGGGAATGGGCCGAGATCCCGCCCGGGATTTGGGCTTCCAAACAAGCCCTAACAATAAGAGTTTCAGTTTCTAGGTTCTCAAATTCTGCAATCACTTCCATACAATTCTTTCAACTTTAATTTCACCATCCCTTTTTTCTTGCAACCCCTTGGACCTCATATCCTACAGGCTACAGATCAAGCTGTTCTTTCTTTGGTTTCATATTATGGAAAAGGCATCACATATTGAGTGGTTGACATCATGTCAAAGAAAATATCAAGAGACCCCCATGTATATTAATACCTTCAAGTTGAGGCAGCATAAATTTGGAAGGATTGAGCTCTGAAAGCCACAAGTTTAGACCATTGTGTGCCAGACCATCTTCTAACCATGAAAGCCACAAAAGATATGGTTACATAAGCAATCTTCAGGGGATTGCTCATCACGATACTGAAGATGCCATTGCATCTCCATTCTTTCTCTTCGGTAATGTTCCAAGTCCCATTTCCGCCCAGCCTTTTGTAAGCCATGTATCAGTACTTCATATGTACCCGAGCAAGCAGATATTCCATTAGTTCTCATTTGTGAGAATAGTTCAAGAGCCTTATCAATTTCCCCAGCTTGAAAATAGGCATTCATAAGGGCAGTGTAGGTAACGACATTCTGGTTTGCAGTCAACAATCTAAAAATACGCACTGCATATGCAGAATGCCCAGCACAGCCCAGTCTGAGTATTAGGATAGATGGTAGATACGTCCCAAGATTGCAGCCAGATTTAATCAATCCTTCAACAATTTCAAATGCCAAGTCAAAGGAACCATTTCTGATGTATTGACCAAGAAGGCAACTATATGCAGATCTGTCAAGTTCATTGCCTACTCTTAAACTATAACGCAGAACTGTAAGTCCGCAAGATGGTCTGCAGTTTGCACAGCTGTCCTGAATAATATCAGATAAGACATGGGATTCCACCATCACATTCTTTGAGGCCATTTCATTTATCATTTGTTCTATAGCACACCAGTTTCTTGCAGCCAACAGGTACAAAATCATACCTCTGTCAGTAATGTAGCCTAGATCAGTAAATGTTGCATCACATTCAATGCCTTCGTATGCAAGATGAGGGTTCACTTCCCGAAGAAGATTATCACTCTCATCACTAGCTTTTAAAGCTTCTAGTGCTTCCAAGAAAATAGGTCGACGAAGAACAATGAAATGCTCCTTCATGTACTGAAGAATACTGGTCATCACTGCTGTCTCACCAGCCCTGGAACATTTCTGCACTAGAATATTGCAGAGTGCTTTGTCTGGTTCTACACCTGCTTCTTGCATCTTGCTCATAATTTCCAGAGTAGCTTCGAATTTTCCTGTGGTCAATTAAGATTCATGACTTCATGTTAATATATGATGGTACGAAGTTACGAACATTACAACAGAATGCAGTGCAAATGAACACGAATGATATAAATGGTATATGACAGTATAATGACACTTCAGATATAAATTGCATATAGTTCACAAAAAACACACTAGCACTTCAATATTGGATACAACAACATTGAATAGTAAGATCAATGCCTGAATCAGGAAAACATTCCTCACTAAAAGGCCTGCATTGAATTTATAAGTTGGAAGAAATTTATTCAATTTGATTTCACACCCTAATAGAACACATAAAGCCTTTCTGGAAGCATAATATAAGTAATACAAGTGAGGTGTACACTCCATTTTGTAGCACTGGATCAAAGTTGTAGAGCTGAATTCAGAAAATGCTGAGGGTTTTAAGATTGCCTGGGTACTTGAGTGAATCCACAAACGCAACCCAGATTTTAGACCTGTTGGCAGGGTTCAGAAAACCGGCGGTTACCGGCCGGCGGCCGGTAACCGGAAATCCCGCCCAGCTCTGGTAGCGGGAAAACCGGCTGAATTTCATCAAATGGAAATTTGAATTTGTATGCCATGTATGGTTAGTGCTTTGAATATTTTGAAGGGTTGGGCAGCATGTGGTGCAAATGAAACGTTGGATTCTTCATGTTGGGACTTGGGAGCAGCTAGGGCCCCTTTGCATGTGCTAGAAAAGTGGAAAGTGAAGCAGCAGCAGCTGCATGTGAAGGGGAGGAAAGATGCAGCCAGGGGCCAAAAAAAGAGTTGCATTGCCGGAGGGGAGAGGAAAAGCAGTAGCTGCAGCAGCAACACGGGAGGGAGAGGAGAAGCTGCAGCAGCACGGGAGGGGAGAGGAGGAGCACCACCACCACCACCACCATGGGAGGGAAGAGGAGCAGCAGCAGCAGCCGGAAAAATTTCAGTGAGTAATACTAACCTCAAGCTAAATTAGTTAAGTGCACAAAAATGACAGCAATAGCAGCAGCCATAAGGAATGCTACCAAATTAATTAAGTGAAGGCAACAAGTAATGACTTCAAGAGGCAACAAGTAATGTATTGTCTACATTTAGCATCCATGAATAGGAGTAATGCCATCACAAATTCATTTTGTTGATTGCAACACATAGTATAGACTATAGAGCATCCATATACTTTTATAGTTGTATTAGTCAAGTTGTAGTGGTTAAAAGTAAAGCTCATAACCATAATTAGTTAGCAAAATATGGTTAATCATTACAATAGAATGGAAACAATGTGTTGTTTGGGGTGATAATGCTGCTGCATGATATTGCAGGTGATGGCTGCTAAAAGTATCAATATTTGGGGCCATAGAGAGAGACTAGGTGGTGCTGGGTGGAGTGCAGGTATTATAAGCTTACCAAATCAGGTGGAGGTGTCACATGCCTGAAAGAACATCTTGCCGGGAAGCACGGGGGTGTTATTCTTTGCAGTGGGGTTCCGGCGGAAGTGCGAAGGTTCATGCTGGTAAGCATAGAAGAAACGAAGGCCAAGAAGAAATATATTAGAGATAAGCGAATGCAAATAGAGGAAGTTGCTTCAGAGCCTATAGCTCGTGGTCCATCATGTGAAGATGTATTCGATGATGACGAGGAAAAGTAGATGGAATGGACTCGTCGAGAGTCCTTGGAGTTGCACCAGCTCAAGCAGAGGGCAAGAGCCCAGGGTACGACATTTGAGCATTGTGGTGGTAGTGGAAGTAGAAGTGCCAGAGGAAGGGGTAAATGAAGCAATGCCCTTTCTAGGATGTTTGGCAGGTTGCAGTCTATGAGAGTTGATTATGATATTTTGTGCAATCGGGCACCCGTCCAACCCCGCATTGACACAACGCTTAAAAAAGAAGCAAAGTCAAAACTTGGGAAAGTTTGGGCTAAGTGGTTTCATAGTAATGACATTGCTGGAAATAAGACAATGTGTCCTTATTTTCATGCTGCCATCATGGTTACACAAGAACTTGGTGAAGGCGTTCCGTCACTTAGAGACCATGAAATCGATGGGCCATACCTTCATGCTAATGAACAAGACATAAAGGAGTATGTACAATAGTTCAAACAAGATTGGAGCATATATGGAGTATCCATCGCGTGTGATTCCTGGACAGGACCTACACAGATGAGTATAATTAACTTCATGTTGTACTGCAATGGAAGAATATTTTTCCATAAGTCAGTGAATGCAACCGGTCACGCATGCTACCCAGGATAAAGACCATGCTTCTCGTGCATCAAGAACAATCAATAGGACCTACACGAGGACTAAGGACCGCCAACGAGATCATTCTCCGACACAAGACTTTTCTTCCTACGTATCCCATGATAGCTCAAACTTTTTTCCGATTTATGGACGTCGAGATGCCAACCTACTACTTTTTGCTAACGATTCTCATTCGTCCTTGGATATCTCTTCTTATCCTACTTACCATTATGCAAATCAAGCCAATGCAAGAATTGTTTACTAGTGGACCGAACCTGCATATTACCAACAAGTTTACAATCATTGGGTACAGCATGCCCATCCAACATACACTTGGGATCAATACAAAACACACTTAGCTTATTCCGAAAGACTTTTCCTAATTGATAATAATAAGTACATTGCACAACCTTCGCGTTTCTCAACAATGTATTGGTACGAATTGGTACTTCATTATTGTTTTCAGTATGCTACTCATGTTATCATTCATTACCACTAACTTGTGTTTTCATTATTTCATATGCTTCACGACATTTGGGAAGAGAGGGCTTCATGACGTGGTCAAGATAGTAATGAGCAATTTTTATGTATAACTTCAAGCATGTTACTTCGTTAAACACTTACTATTTAATATTTGCATTATTTGAATTTCTAATCACCCAAATGGTTTTCCACCGGTTTTTGCACCGGTTTTTCCGGTTTCTAACCGGTTACCAGGTCGGTTAACACCCCCAACCCAGCGTAGTTTAAATTTCAGTTTGGCAAATTTTAGCCGATTTTTCACTGGGTTTTTCGGTAAATGGCCGGTTACTGGTACCGCCCCCTGGCGGGATTTGTCCTGGTTCCGATATTTCTAACCTTGCCTGTCAATGCCTACTTACAATGTATTCAAGAAAAATAAACAAGAGTTCCCACATTTTCTTCACAAAGAAATCGTGTTACGCAGAGGCATATTTTGAGCAATACATGGATCTGAGTTAGATCACTAACTCAAGTGAAGCAATGAGATTGAGATAGATTTTGAATAACCAGTAAATTTCTCAACTGTTTGTGGCAGAATATTCTCAACTCTCAAGGCCACAAACAGAAAAGATTTGACAAATGTAGGAGCTCTATAATTCCCAGAACATGTCAAATATTGGATGGCTAACTTAATCATACCCAATTTAGGCACACTACCACACCTAGACATTCTAACTGGCCCAGAACAAAGAATGGCCAAGCTATCTTGTTGGTCTCTAACTGGCACTAACTATAAAATAATAATTAATTAATAAAACCAAAGAAAAAAATCGATGTTTTGGACCTGTACCCAGTGAAGCCCTTTGGGCATGGAATGTCATGAAGGCCATTTTCTTTAAAAAAAACATCGTGAAATAATTTGCACATGTGAAGATTACTGTAAAATCCAAAATAACCATTAATCATTCACAACTCAGCCTAACTGAGTAACAGGCCCTATCCTACTAGTTTTATTAACTGTCTGTCCTATTTCGAACGGAAACATCTAAACCTTCACACTGCCTACGATGATTAAAACCAGAACTAGCATCTTTTTCTTGATGTAAATATGGAAACAAAGATTGTTCTACATTGGTAATAGCTCCACTTTCATAGCTTGGCATTCAAAATCATGTACGGCAACCTACACCAGCAATTTTTCTTGACATGGCAATCAAACTCACAAGCAAGCTGAACGACTCAATGGGATCTAAAATTTCATACAATACATCCAAAAAGAACACTTAATCTCATACAACATGGACTAAGCCCAAAAAAAACTGATCTCCCCAAAAAATTGCATATAGGCACGTCATCAAACACAGTTTTGAGTTTCAATTTCTTCATTTGAAGTATGACATGAAGGTCAAGTATTTAAGTGAAAACAAAATAAAAAAGAAACTGAAAAGTCCGTTTAGCACAAAAATGAGCCAATGCAGTTTCAATAGTAGGGCTAAGCACAAAACTAAGGGCATGTTTTTTTCCTCCGAAGCTGGCGGCTTTTAGCTTTTGCTACAGTATCTAACTTTCAAACGGAGTATTTTCTCAAGACGGGGTCTACAAGTTAAACGATGTACACGTTAAAAGCCCAACATCTGTACCAGCCAAAATCGCAAGTGAGTATCTCTCTCTCCGTAATCTGTACCGTAAACAGACAAAATTCAAAAATTTCAGCCAAAAGCCATAAGCTGCAGCCGTTGCCAAACAGGCCCTAAGCTAATTCAAGCTATATAGAAGCAGGGAAATGGTACTTTTTTTAATCTGATGACACAATGTTTTTCTTTAAACCTTTGATTACTAGCATATATAAAATTGTATGGATTGAGTACATGAAAATAATGTCATTAGATAGCTCTTGGAAAACAGTTTCATAATATATAAATTTTATTACTTTACTAGAATAATATGATAACAAATCATTGTAAGTCTTGCATTGAAGACCGCGAAAAATAAAAAACAACTTATATTTATGGACGAAGGGAGTAGGTCACTTACACTCCCCTTGCAAAGAATTGCACATGAGATTATTCACCTTGTAGGTGTCTTCATAGCTGATTTGGAAAATGTATATTTATGTGGAACAGCACCAATAAGGTAAGCAGGGGTAGGATTGGGATAATATAATATGTCTGTGAGTACGTCCAACGTCACAAGATGAGCTATTCTCAATGAAGCCATTAAATCGAAAATTGGATGTTCAAACTGATAACATATAGCAAAAACTACGGTGCATAGTTCTAAAAAAGGCTAAACTAAATTTTTATTTCACGAAATCACAAGCACCCATTTTTCATTGAGCCATTGAAGTCACCATGGATTCCCATTATCCATTGGATCCAATTGCTGACCTCCAAGACAAACACCGCACATGAACCCACAACCACCAGGCAATTTGTTGAACAAAGCGGACAGCAATCTCTACGCAACCCACCATCACCTATCTATGTTCCTTGCAAAAGCCACCGGATCATCTGTTCAGGCATTTCATCGAGCAGCTAACCAGCAGCTCACATCAAAAGCACTGCAGATCCTACAGGTAAACACACGCCAAGGGATGTTTCAAGGAAAAAAACACACGCCAAGGGCGTTTGGTCGAACACCTCACCTGCGTCCGCGAGGTGCTCGATGAGCACCGTGTACGTCTTGCAGCTGGGCCGCAGCCCTCCGCTACCATCTCCTCGAACACCCTCCCTGCCTCCGCTGCCCTCCCGGCATCGAAAAGGATCTTCACGCACGCCGTGTAGCTGACGACCGTGGGGCGGCACCGCCCCCTCCGCGCGCGCATCTCCCCCCACACCCGCATCGCGCCGTCGACGTCCCCGGCGCGTGCCAGCCAGTGCATGACCGTCGTGAAGGTGGCGGCGTCGGGGTCTACCCCAGCGCGGAGCATCTCGGCGAGGAGGCGTAGCATGGCGGGCAAGCGGCCGGCCTCGCCGAGGAGGTGGAGCATGGAGGTGTAGGTGAAGCGGTCGTGGCGGAAGGCCGCGGCCTTGGGGTTGGCGGCGGGGGAGGATGCGAGGCGGAAGAAGAGGAAGGCCTTATGGAGCGGCGGGTGGGTCTTGAGGACGCGGGCCACGGTGTGGGAGTCCCAGGTGAGGCCCGGGAGGGAGAGGAGGAGCGGGCGCGCCGCCGACCAGGGGTGGTCGCGGAGGATGGCGTTGACGCGGCGGACGACGTCGCGGGTGTAGGTCGGGGTGGGGCGCTCGGCGGAGGGTTTGGGCTCGGGTTTTGAGCGGCGGCGGGGTTTGGTGGGGAGGCGGCGGGGCCCGCGGCGGAGCATTTTGGCCGGCGACGAGGCGCTAGGGGCTGCGGGGTTGCACTAAAAATAACTTGCTACGCGTAGACGTTTCTCGATACGACGCACGGAGCCACGTGAAAGATGTGGACCCGCTGCTTCTTCCTCTCTCTCTCTCTCTCTCTCTCTCGATCAAAGCCGGGAAATAGCTAACCAACACCGAAGAGGGCTTGTTCTCTTGTTTTCAATGATTCAGACATGTGAATTTTAGCTAAAATTTTTGAATCTTAAATTATTTATGGTAGATATTATAGAGAGATACTTACTTATAGTTTTAGCTAATATATATATTGAGCTTTTAATGTATACTACAATTAACTTATAGATTCCATCTAAAAAATATTTTATTTAAAAATTAGATACGGTAGCAAAAAAAAACCAAAAGTCTTTTTTAAAGACAGCAACGAACAGGCCCCATATCCTCAATTTCCTGCTCAACTACCATGGTAAAGATCCAAAAAAAAATCCATTGCCATCTTCCAAGGAGAAGCTCCATTGCCATCTTGCAAAATGATTTTGGGACAAAATAAAGGGTACTTATTTGGGCTTATATTTTTGGTTTTTGGGCATATTTGGTATTGTTTGAGACTTTTTATTGTAGTCGCTGTAAGCTTTTTGGCGTAATTAAATTTAAAAAAAATAAAAAATAGATTCTCTCATCACGGACAATGCAAAGTAATACGAAAAAAAGACAAAAAAGCCCAAAAAGTAAAAAACTAGAAAAAACGAAATTAAGAAGCTAGAAACTAAAAGCCAAAAGTATAAGCCAACTTGAGCAAGGAAATGGCAACATATCCTATGCACTCAAGCTTGGGATGCACTAACAGTGTATCTCAACTAAAAAAACTCACGAAAAATTCTTTAAAAAAATTCTACATGCACTTTTAAATTTATTTTAATTATGTATAAAATGTTAAGTTCAGATTGATTATATATTAGTGGTAATAAAAAAGAGAAAAAATCTTACAATTGTTAAAGTGAGAGACCATGTGGAGGTATCCATATATTTGTGATGAGTAATTGACTCGTGTTCTGGAAAATTTGAGTTTGGTTTGGTTCGTTTGCACCAAGTCGGTGCATAGGCGCAGTTTGGTTCGGTTGGACTTGGTGAACGCGGTCGGGTGTGCTTAGGACGGTTGTTTTTTTCCTCGATCGGTCGTTCAGGCTTTTTGTGTATGAGTATGCTTTACTGTTGTTAATGATGTTTATGTTGTTTCGTGCGGTGCTATGTGACGGTTTGCTCGTCTGTGTGGCTGCAGGACTTCGGAGCTAGGCCATGGCGAGGCGTGGGAGGGCCAGTACTAGACACAGGAGATGTTGAGGTCCAGACGGTTGGAGACGCCGAAGATGATCGAGGCTTACGAGGTGGTTGCGGCCGGAGACGAGGAATAGGAGCTGGAGGCTGCCGGAAGTGGACCGACGAACGCGGTGAGGGGCCGGGACTAGGCTCGGGAAGGAGCCGAGGTCCGGCGGTCGAGATGTCGAGTGCGATCGTGTGCGGCGAGGTGGGCCGGGACTAGGCTCGAGGAGGCGAGGTCCAGCAGGCGGAGATGCCGGAATGCGGTTGTGCGGCGAGAAGCTTCCAGGAAGTTGCGACAGGGGCATTTCGGTAAAATGCGCGAGGCTGCAAAATTTGAAGTGGGTTCGATTGAAGATAACGGGTTGGAGACCCGTCAGTGGAATAGAGGAGGACTTTAGGGTTTGGAGGGAAAACTCAAATCCTGGTTCCCTCCTCTGCATGTGAGTGGGCTTTGCCCCATGGGGGTATGAAGAAATGGAGTGGAGAGGGGCCGCCATTTCTTCATTTGCTACTTTGTGTGTGTGAGCTCCTGCTATTTAGAAGAGTGAGCCTGGTGGCTCATGAGTATCCTGTGTGCAAGCAAGCAGTGTGTGTGTTGCTCTCCAGGCAGTGGTTCCTGTGAGGACTCCTCTCGTGTGAATTGCGTATGGGTTTGTAGTGAGATGGCTGTAAGAGAACTCCTGTGTAATCATTCATCTCTTTGTATCAATCTGAGATGCCTCTTGTTTGAGATGAACTGATTTCCTTCTCTCTGTGTGGGTTTACGGCTCACGTCATTTCTCTCTTGATGCTTTTGATTTTGAGTGATTCTTGGGTTGAATAGACATGGAATCCTTATGCTCTGAACTGGGGGATCTGCATCAAAGCCATTTGGCTAATTTGTCCCTGAGAGCATTCTTGGAATCAATGTATTTTTCCTGAATGCTTTTCTGCAAGCTTCCTCTGTTTCCTTTCATCTAGGGTTTGATGGCAGGGGACCCATGGTCTGGCTGGTCTGGGAGAAGGTTTATTTCAGATTTGTGTTTCCTAGCAACCTGAGATCATTTCCTGCTGAGTTTCAAAGCCTCATGTGCAAAAGATTTGAGGATTACCAGCATTTTGGAAATGAGTCTCATTCTCAGCTCAATTTTTCAGATTTCTGCCCAAGTTGTGATTCCTTGCTCTTTTGATGTGTGCTCTTATTACCTGAGCTGTTTAAATTGAAGTCCTGATGAATTGACTTGTGGTGCAAAGCAAATGCTCATTCATCTCTCTGTGTTGTTCTCTCTCGAGTAGTTTCTGTAGTGACAAATTTCAGTTTGCTCTGTTGTTTGCTCTCGCTGGAGGTGTGCCCGGTCAAACCAGCCGTTAAATGGCGGTCAGACCGAAGGGATGCCGGCAGTCAGACCGCTAACCCTAGTGGTCAGACCGGCCGATCAACGGCGGTCGAACCGATGACTCTCGGTGATCGACCGGCCTAGATGCTTGCTCTGCTTTTTTTCTGCTAGCTTCACTTTGTCGATTTGTTTGCCGTTTCTTCTCTGGTTGCCAGTGAGCTTGAACATGTATGCTTCATAGCTTTTATAGCTATTGGAGAAGAGATGTTGTGTGAATACTTTGGGGGCGAATTTTAAAAGGCACCATTCACCCCCCCTCTGTTGCCAATTCCGATCCTACATAAAGTTCAAATTTATCAGAATTTTCTCTTTTTTGCTGCTCTTACATAGAATGAATTTGAATTTAAAATTTTATATATAGGTGGAGTAAACCATGAAATACTTATAAAAAATTTCAAAATTTTTCGTAACTTGTTTTAGTTAGGGTGCACTAAACTTAGGTGCATAGGATATGTTGCCGCCAAAAAAGAGGGCACGATTTGGAGGCCAAGCGATTGCGTGATTCTTTTGTGGGAGTCAATCTACTGGCATGACCCGATGGGCAACAATGAGTGGAAAGCACATGGTTCGGCAACCAGCCATTGCAATGAGGAGCTCAATGTTGAATAGAACTTGGAGGAAAGATGTTGAGAAAGAAGACTTTATCCACTGTGACCTCACAGGTTTTTCTTTCCAATGTTGCTAGCACTTACGCTAGGATGCAACATCATTATACAACGTATATAATAATTTTAATTACTGTGTGCAACATAATACATAAATAACCGTACAATATGGATAAAAAAACTTGGGAAAAATATTATCTTTTCATCGAAATTGCATGAAACCATTAGCTTGGATCTTAGCTATGTTTTTAAAACAAATTCAAATATCCCAAACAAACAAAGTATGATATTACAACATTGCAACATTTGAAAAATAATAATAGCAACATTTAATAATAAGTGATGTAAAGTTTGTTTTACAAAGATGCAACAACCGAGATAAATCTACAACAAACAGAGACAGATCATGCAAACAATTGAATATGCAATAAATTTACATTGAGGTGAAACATCAATTCGATGAACATAAAATAAAATCCCCCACAATTGTAACAACATATTACAACAAAATACAATGCATAAATCTAGCAAACCTATTGTAACAAAAAAAAATTCTTATGCAATAAATCCACAATCCAACTACAACAAAATTTCCTTTTGCTACAATATTTATGAAGACACGCTGCAAAAACATGAAACATCTCATGTAACAATTTGAGAAAGTTAGTTGCAACAAATACAGAAAAATACTTGCAACAAGTATACCAGAGAAGGAGATGGGGGCATTCGGGCGTCACTGACCAGGATGGAATGGGAGTACTATGACAGCGGTATAATGGTTAACATTAGCGGCTTGTGGTGTTGATGGTTGCCGGGGTGATGGTGCTATGATGGAGGGAGCTTCATGACGCAGTGGTGGTGCCTCAGATTAGGATTGAGTACTCGCGCAACTGCAGATTAACACAATCACTTGACATTGGGGTGGCTCAAATGCCATCCGGTGTGGCTAGGTGGAGCTCGCCATAGTAGGTGGTGTGGATTCCTCTGTCCTCACGTCCAGCGATGAATTTAGGAAAGCAGCTTAGGTGAGTTTTTGGGATGAAAATAAAGTGGGAGAGGACTGAGCTTCCTATGCAATCGGGGCATGAGTGCGTGTGAACTTTTGCATAACAAACGTTTGTGTCCATGATAGGGGCATTGAGAGCATTAGATTGGTATGTAGTGATAGATGACCGTCTGGGTGGGCAAGGTCCCATCGGATGTATAGCCCATATCAAATTCATTTTCTTTTTGTTTGTTACCTTTTCTTAGGTGCTTGAGGAGAGCTCACATGAGGCCACAGATAAATGCAGTGTCGAACACTAAAGATTGTATACATAGCATTTTCCTAAAAATAAATAAATATACAAAACCGCATCGCCTGGTACTGCCATACTGACAGGCTGTCGTGAAGAAGGCGAGTGTAGAGTTGTAAACGATGACAACGTGCAACTTTTCCCTCTGTCAGTTATCATCGATTTTGAAATCGACAACCACGTAAAGCTGGCAGGATTTGATATATATACCACCAAAAAAATCCCAATACACTTTAATACAATTGACATATTCTAGACTTCAAAAATACACCACTGTTCAATCATGTTTTGTTATCGATGGCTCTCTATCCCATCCTTTCTCTTCACCAAAGCTCTGCCCAGTCGCCCTGCTCTTTGTCGCAACATCGAGGAAGGTAGTGATGATCCAGAAGGTGATGCAAGAAAAGAATTTGAGGCTAGTGCGTGAGGTGATCAGGGTGGAGGAGAGGTAGCGGTGAACAAGTTCTAAGAAGAGGGTGTGGTCAGCGCTGATGTCGTGCGGGAGGGGGTAGTGAGCGTGATGGTATTTGTCGTGTCCATGCGCTCAAGGCCAGCGTGCCCATCACCATCTTGATGGAATGCCGTGCCGCATCATGATCCGGATATGTGGCCAGATCAAAGTTTTTATTGAAGCTTGTAAGATGGAATGGGGAAAATTGATCAATTGGAGTGGTTTCTTCCCAAATTGCTGATTGTTGATCTGGCTTCATCCATAATTTGGATATTTGAGTAGCAACTCTGGCTTGGTCCATAATTTGAATACTTGTGTAGGAACTATGTCTTTGTGTGATGTGTTTGAGTAGGAACTGCTTGGCTACTTTTGATAATTGGATTAAATGGAAATTGTGGCAACCCATTTTAAGAATAGGACCATCGTATTTCGCACAATAACCTAAGAGTTTAGTTACAGACAGAAAGAGTATCATATCTGCTCATAAGTATTCAAAAAGCATTATCTTAATTAAAATATGATCTAATGGCTAAACTACAACAGCTTTACGGATGTCTAAGCCCAAAACATAACTTACATTTAGAAGAACTAATGAACCTATAGGAACACTTGAGTGTGGTCGTAACCCTAACATGTTAGCTAATGCATCATTCCTTCTTCACGTGTTTGTTTGGATGAAAATAAGCAAGTTTGAGTACACTAGGTACTCAGCAAGCTGCACGAGAAGGCTATTTAACCACCATACAAGGTGTTCAACTGAATAGAGTCACAGTTTGTAAAATGATAAAAGTAGATACAAGTTTGTCAAGTTTGATACAATCTACTTCAGTTGCTCCAATAGCTTCTCTGTTGCCAACTAGTCGAATCTGGAAGCTAGCGTAAAAGAATGAAAACAAATAAGTCCCCCGCTTTGCAAAATACAAGACGGGAATAAAATAAAATAAAAAATCCAAAAAATATATAAGAACATGGGTTTGGACGAATAGGGTTTGAACTAGGCTTGGTTAGGTTGAACGGAGTTCAAAAAACGTTAGTCGGGCTTGAAATGGTCGAAATGAGTATAAACAAGACTATCGGGTTTTGGGTAAGGAGTAATGGGTTGGGTATACAGTATCAGTTGGTGCAATTCCTAGAGGGTCGGGTTAAGTGAACTAAATCAAGTTGAAAAGTGTCGAGATGGGTTGAATAAATAGTGTTGGGCTGGACTGGGTGTTATTGGGCGGCATAGTACTGGGCTGGCTCAATTTGGCTAACTAGGCTAAGAGTTGGCTCAGACAGGCTTTGCCAACCCACCTTGGCAGCCCAAGGAGCACACAACCCAGTTCCCTCTAGAGTGAGATGGAGCTCACTCCCATGTAAGGCTATAAAAATAGCTCGAGGCTCACAAGCTACTTGAGCTCGGTTCGGCACAGGCTTGATTCGAGCTCGGCTCGAGCTCCAGTTGAGCTGAACTCGACCCTGATATGAAGCTCATGAGCCTATTCGAGCCAAGCTCAAATAGTTCGGTGGAGCTCGTTCATGCACAGGCGGCAGGGTTTGTCACGACCAGGGTGGCAATCTAGACTGTGGAGACCCTGACCCCAAGGGCCCAACGGCCCAATTCACCGACTCCCCCAACCCTAGATCTCATCACAATTGAAGTACTCCCTGCTCCACTCCCCCCAGTCGGCCACCCGTGACCCATCCCTAGTTCCCCACCCAGCCACCACCCCAAGTCCTTGCCGACTCCCCCAACCCTAGATCCCCTTCCTGGCTTCCTCGTGGTCTCCACTCTCCACTGACACCGCTGCCCCTCCCAGCTCCCAGCTCCCAGCTCCGACCTAGCCGATGGACATCGACGCCAAGGCACCAACCGTGGGCAACATTCTCCACCTCGTGCCCTAACCCTAAGTCTTCTCTTGCTCCACCTCCAAGCGGCGAGCTAGCGGCAGCTCACCATCCGTAGATCCTGGCATCCCACAGTCCGCACTCTCTCTTGCCCTCACAAAATCACAAGAAGAGAGAGACTCGGCAGCGGCCACCCGACCAAGAGATGATAAATCGACATCTCACTTCGGTGACTCAGGTCAACAGGTACTCATCTCCTTCCACGATTTACAAGCTAGATGGACCCAAATTTATGTGTTGCACGCCATTTGTGTTGCTTAGTGTAATGTGTTTTTCAGCCAGATGTTTCGTCGATTCGACGTAAATTTTTCACAGATATAGCTTTACTATATTACAAATTGGGTTTAATGCTTGTCTAACTACTACTAAAAAGAAATGCAACTCCTCTAGAAATTTTGAGTCTTCCTGCATGCCCAAAACACCGATGTTTGAAAGTGATAGCTAGCACGTGATTCTCTGAAGCTTTTGTGATTGGGAGACTCGCAGAGGATTTGTAAGATGGTAGTACTCGCAGAGGATTTGTAAGATGGTAGTAGTAGTAGCCCGCCAATTGCTCCAAATCTCCAATGTTGTAGAAACACTTCTGACTTAAGTGATTGTTATATGAAGCTTGCAATGCATTGAGTTGAACTAATTCTCTGAAACTATTTCGTTTCCTACAGCTTTTGAGTTTGTAATTGCAATGCACTGAAGTTCGCAGGAACCTAAATTTTTATCATAAGCGACAGCTCTTTGTAAATTCAATCTAAAATTTTATCATAAGCGACAGCTCTTTGTAAATTCATCGCTTTAATTATTTTGCAGATATCAACTTGGATTTGACTTTTGCTCCGCTCTCAATCTGTCATCCCCCTCAAGCCCTAACCCTAAGCCTTCTCCAATCTCCAGTGCCAACTACCAAGGTTGCTTCTCTTGATTTAGATATTACCGAAGTTCATATTTTATTCTTGCACTCGCACAATTATCTTATGGCACTATATGAATTGTTGTAGATGTATGAAAATCAACAATCAATACAACTATCTATTGATTCATAGGCAAAAAAGAAGGATGGAAAAAAAGAATCTCATTTGCATTTGCATACACCCTGTTTTATGAGGACATTTTAAGGATTGTGTTCGAGTTATCAGCTCATGAAAAATAAACTCATAATTTGTCTTCTAGTCATCACATATTGTCAACTACCTTGTTTTTTTGACATATCCTGTAAATATACAACCAGTGTACAGATAAACTAATCCATGTAAAATTCACATGTTGCGGGAGGAAGATAATCAAGTAAATTTGCATGTTGCAAGAGGACATGATTTATCCTTTAGCAGTACAACTTGGCATAGCTATGTTGGGTTGTTCAAATTAACCGGATTGGATCGACAATTGGTTGATGAAATTAGTAATATTACCTCTTGGAAAGTTGTTTGGATGTTTGATTAGGAATGTGAAAAATGAACTCAATATATTTCTATGTTTTGTTATAGATGAAGTGGACAGGGGTACATTTCTATGTTTTGTTGGCCATTCCCAATATTTTCCAAGATGCTTCTGGCCCTGGCCCTGGCTTGCTGCTATTACTGCACATTTTCTTGTACTATGTTTTTGGATTCCTCTTCATCGTTTTGTACTCTTGTTGCTTCTGGTTATTGTTTGCGCTGAGGTTTCCCTGGTTCTGACTTAATGCACTTCTGTGTCGAGGATTGGAAATGGTGGCGGATTTTGGAAATTGGCATTATGTGATGGTTGTCTAATTTGTTATTATGTTGCTAGCCTCTTATTCAAAACTTTTATATGTGATGGTTATTAACTTGTACTATTATCATGAATTGATCTGTTTTGTGCTACTATGTACTATTACACACTAATGCTATATTGCTTTCTCATTGGCTGATTGCCCTGGTTAGAATGTTGTTTTTTTTGATGATTCATATGCTACCAAGCCTACACAAGCCAAGCTCGAGCCTAGCTTAAAGCTCGACGTCAATCTCAAGCTCACTCGAGCTCGGCTCGTTTACAGCCTTACTCCCATGGTGGACAAGCAGAGGAAAGCAACGGCGGCGCCAAATTCAACAATGGCAACGACAGCGAGCAGTGGTGTGGCGAGTATTTACGAATCATGGGAAACCCATTTTGGGCTTCAACATGGGCAGTGGTGCCATAGAAATGGCTGGTAGTGGCGACGCATGGCCAAAATAGGGGACGGCATAGCGGAGCTACATCAAAGCTTCAACCAAATTGGCGATGGTAGCCATGGGTGGCAAAGCAATGGCACACGGTGGCGGCGAACTAGGGACAGCAAGGCTAGGCGGGAAGCTATTGCTTTTGTGGTGGTGAGGAGATACTAAGGACACGGTTGATTTGAAGAGGGTGTGGACAGAGACGGAGAATTGTGAGTAGAGCTCACCGGAGGGAAAACAGGTCGTCAGCCACGATGACACGACGTGACCAGTGATGGGGGAGAAGGTGGCAGCTTTGGGTGTGTGGAGATGTGTGAAAAGGATAAGGGGGTCATAGAGCTTGATTAAGTAGGCTGCAAAGGAGGTTGCTCCAGTAGCAGCATGAGGTGAGCACATCATGTGGGTAGTAGCGGGGATGGGCGCGCGATTTTTGCACTATAGCGGTGAAGCTAACGAGCGTGTTGGTAGCGGGAGAGACATTGCCTCTCACTAGCATGAGCGCATGAGGTGGCACAGCGAGTAGCGACACTGTGGTGCGTGTCGAGCGGCTAGTGGTGTGGTTTGATAACAGTGCAAATCGATAGCAAGGACGGCATGGTGCTAGCGTGGTCAGCATTTAATGCCGGTGTGAGGTGTCGGGCGAGGTGGCGTGGGTGCTAGCATAGTTTGGCGCGGGCGAAGGCAACGGTGGATTGAAGAGGTGGCATGGGTGCACGAATGGCAGTGCGATGCGAGGCAAGTGGCAACAAGGGAGAAGATGGGCAGCAAGAATGTGCTTTCTCGAAGTGGAAAGTGTAATTATGAAAAAGGAAAGCAGGGTTTTGGCTAGAATTTTTAGATTTGGCAAAAACCTTCAAATTCAAATGAAATATGTTCAAATTCACATCATGCAGTGAGCACTTGCGCGCCCAATCTGATCTCATTTAAACCATGTTTGAGATTGCTAACCACCCTTCTCATGTGGTGAGCCGAGATGCGCTATCCAGGGAGCACCTTATTAGCATGCACGTTCCTACTTGCTTGACCGGTATGGTACAAATCCAGGATAGCAAGAATAGAGAAATCCCAACAACTAGAATAATTATGTAGTTAACTTTGGCCCAGCTGTAGGCCCAACAGCAAACGTTAGTGGTTTTGGACTAGTGGTGTCACGGTTCTGAGATGGCCGGGCAGGCCATTCGTGCTAATGAAATTGACCTAAACTCTGCAGGCCGCGAGGACCGGTAGCTCGGTTGGTGCGACTGCCAGGTGAACAGTTCGCCCACTTAGATTTAAGCCTATGGATGTTTTATTTTTTGGAGGGTACTATGTATGTGGGTATGTTCAATGATTAAAACGTATGTCTGTACTTCATGAGACTGTAGGGTCTTCGTCTCATCTCAAGCATGTTCATTAGACGTACCCACATGGGTGTGTAAGTATGTATGGTGTCGTGTGTGTATGCGTACGTAAATACATCCTTATTATACTTACTTCCAAAAAATAACTCTACAGGCCACTGATATGGATAAACTGACCTAAATTGTTGTGCCGACAGGAAGCCCTGCACGAGAAACAGTTCCAAAGTCTTTCAGTATCATCGACCTAGGGCTAGCCCAATAGTGTCATCACTGTTAGAAATTGACCCATTTAATTATGGCCAATTTCCTTAATTCCAAAGCATGCATGGCTTAGTACCATATTGCTAAGGCAGGGTGAGGAAGACCGATTTATAAGGTGGAGTCCTCCCCACTCCTTGAATATGGAAAGAGATGGTATGAGGATGGTTCTGTCCAGTCACACACGCGCACACGCACACGCACGCGTATTCGTGTATTTTCGTGTGAAAATCGCGTGACTTGTGACTTGCGACACGTGACCGTGCCGTGACATGACGTGGCGCGCCACTTGGCAGACCAACTCCATCTTTATATTTTGCTAAACTCTGCACCACTCTCTCTCTCTCTGTGTGTTTGAATGAGATTCAAACGTTTGAATTTGAAGCTTTACTGGGGTTTTGATGATAGAGAGTTACTAATGGATAAATGGCTGGTTGAATGTGTCAGTTACCAGTGGGTAAATGGCTGTTTTAATCATGTCAGTTATCAGTCTGTCTAAATATGCCTGGAGACATCCAGAGTGTAAAGAATAATCCTACTGCCTCCATTTTTTCCTTCTCTGCGATTTTGTACTCGAGTCTCAGTCTTTATGCGAACCTCGTCGACCTTTCTTCCCGCGTGCACACTGAAGGAGGAGAGTGGCTATCTCGGCGAGTACACGCACGGGCGCAGCAATAAGGTTTCTGGGCAGCGCATCTGCGCGACCACTCACTGCACTGCGTCATCTACGTTTTGCACTGCGTCAAGCCTGCGCGGCTTCCTGTTCTTCATCAGGCTAACAAGTAAGTCGTTCGCGCGCAAGTTCGACTTGGTTACTATATTATTTCTTGAGTATATTCTGAAGTATGATGAGTAGTGTTGTGGTTACAGACCAAACATAGAGAGAGTGTGGTAGTGGAGAGTTGAGTAAATGAATGGCTTAGCCCTCTCCTCCCGTGGCCTATGCCACATATATATTCATATGGGGGGTGTTTGTACAGTTATACCCTTACACATGAGTATTCCCCTTGGGGGCTCTTATGTCATTACACATGTCCTATTTCGGACCTAACAGGCCTAATGGGCTTAGGTGGGGGCCACCCCTACAACAGGAGCCTCTCATGGTGGAGGGCTTCACGGGCCGAAGCCATGTCGCTGAGTCCTTTGGCCCCCTCTGTCCCATCGGCCTGTGATGCTTGATGACTCGGATAGTCGCCGTTTGCTCACCTTTGCGGGGCTGTCTTGAGTCCCAAAGGCTGCGCGGTCTCGAGTCGAAGAAGCGGGAAGGCGAAGGCCGACGAGCGAGGTTGGGCGTGCCGTGCCGCACTCGGATATTTGCGGGCAAAGTCGAACTTGGTCGGCTGCCCACAGCGGCCGAGTCTCGAAATGCTTCACGCGATGTAGTGCAAGTTCGGGAGATGGTTGCGGAGTCCAGAGTGCGCTTTAATGCGCTCGAATCGCGCTGCCTTTACCAAGGGTAGGTGCGCACGGCTGCTCCGCCGCTGCCTTGGATGTGACGCACGCGTCCGGTTGCCATTGGGCGTCGTGGGATTGATTGAACCGCGGCGCCATCGATCGCGATCCCGACGATTGGCATGCCGTCGGTTGACCTTCCGCCATCTCGGCGACTCCTCATTGGGTGGGCACGGTATAATCGCCAGATGTCGCGGCTGTTCCTTGCTCACCCTTGGTTACTCATCTTATACACACGCGATTATCTTCTCACATGCGAGCCAACTATTGTTCATCGCGTTTGATGATTGCGTCTCGATGCTAATGTCAATGAGCGATGATGACAATAGACGGCCTACTTATGGGAATACGTCACAACTTGTTGTAGAAGTCTTGGGCGTCCACGAGGTCTGCTTTCGCGCCCGCGCCAGTATGGAAATGGCAAGGCTTGACTGCTCTCGAGACAAATGCTTGGGTCTCTGCGCTCTCGATTGCGCCCGGCGTTACCATCGTGGGAATGTTGATGTACTGAAGCATTTTTGTTTACGAGAACGTGTCAAAACCTGCCACAGGGTTGGGACGTCGCGTGACCTCCGACTCGTGGGGGCTATGGGCGAAAGGCGACACTGCCTTACGGTTCGAGTTTGCGGTTGAGTGCGTTGTGGGTAAACCGGTGCCCGCTCGCCTTCACCTTCTGCGTCGGCCGGAACGCCCTACCAAGGGGAAGCTAGGCCTCCGACGCATGGGGCTGGGTTAGGGGCCCCGTTGGATCCCAGACGCTCCTTCTCCCGGCGCGGATTTTGGAGCCTCGTGACGGCACGACGCTGCAACGCTGGACCGTCGTGAGCGTTTGCGGTGGTCGGGGATCTTGGCGGTGGGAACAGCGGCGCCTGGTCGAAAGTAGACGCGCGGCGCTCCGTCCCCATCCTTGAAGTGGTGGCGGCGGGCCGCGCCTGGTCGGGTAGACGCGCGCGCGCTCCGTCCCCATCCTTGGTGGTGGCGGCGGGGCGGCGCCTGGTCGAGGTAGACGCGTGAGCACTCCGTCCCCTACCCGAGGTGGTGGCGGCGGGTGGCGCCTGGTCGAGGTAGACGCGCGGCGCTCCGTCCCCTACCGCCGAGGTGGTGGCGGCGGCTGGCGCCTGGTCGAGTAGGCAGCGCGGCGCTCCATCCCCTACCGCCGGTGGTGGCGGCGGGTGGCGCCTGGTCGGCGTAGGCAGCGCGGCGCTCAGTCCCCTACCCTTCAAGGTGGTGGCGGCGGTGGCGCCTGGTCGAAAGAACGCGCGGCGCTCGTCCCCATCCTTGAAGTGGTGGCGGCGGGCTGGCGCCTGGTCGAACTAGGCGCGGCGCTCCATCCCCATCCTTCGGCGTGGTGGCGGCGGGCCGGCGCCTGGTCGGTAGACGCGCGGCGCTCCGTCCCCTACCGCCGGGTGGTGGCGGCGGGCCGGCGCCTGGTCGAGTAGACGCGCGGCGCTCGTCCCGCATCCTTGAAGTGGTGGTAGTAGAGCCGGCGCCTGGTCGAAGTAGACGCGCGAGCGCTCGTCCCCACCCTTCGAGGTGGTGGCGGCGGTGGCGCCTGGTCGAAAGACGCGCGGCGCTCCGTCCCCATCCTTCGTGGTGGCGGCGGGTGGCGCCTGGTCGAAATGAGCGCGTGGCGCTCCGTCCCCATCCTTGAAGTGGTGGCGGCGGGCGCCTGGTCGAAAGAGACGCGCGAGGCGCTCTGTCCCCTACCCGCCGGTGGTGGCGCGGCCGGCGCCTGGTCGAGGTAGACGCGCGGCGCTCCGTCCCCATCCTTCTAAGTGGTGGCGGCGGAGCTAGCGCCTGGTCGAGGTAGACGCGCGGCGCTCCTTCCCCATCCTTGAAGTGGTGGCGGCGGAGCCGGTGCCTGAGTCAAGTGACGCGCGGCGCTCCGTCCCCTACCCGCCGAGGTGGTGGCGGCGGGTGGCGCCTGGTCGTAGACGCGAGTGCTCGTCCCCATCCTTCGGTGGTGGCGTGGAGTGGCTGTTGGGGTGTCGCTGGTGGTGCGCTTTAATGGCTCGGGAATCACGCCGACCCTCGGTGACCGGTCGAGTCTCTGTGTCTGTGCTCGCTTGTCCATTCGTAGCGAACACGCGGCGGGTAGCGATTGGTGTACCAGCGGGTCGCCCGCGGTCAAGTTCCTTCCTCAAGAGGCGGGGCACGTGGCGCGGCGTTGTTGGCGTGCGCGCTGCTAGCCGCCCCCTCCCAGCGCCACCGGCTGCGGCGATTCTGCTGCTCGCCGATCCTCGGTGCACCTCGGCGCGAACTGCGGTTGTCCCCGGACAGTGCACAAAGGTCGAGCTGAAGGCTGCACTGGACGCGCGACTGTGTTTATTGCTTGTGCGGACCGACACGCGGCGGGGCGCTAGTGACGCCAGCGTGGTAGCGGACTCATGCGATCACGGTCGCATGCGCTCGTGGACGTCGCGGCGCTTGAGTTCGCGCGTGGGGAGGCGGCGGTTGTCGTTGGCCTTCGCGCAGGGTAGGAGGGGGGCCTTTAGAACCCCGTGGTATTGTGCCCATGCCGCCTCGCGCTTTTGGTTGTTCACGCGTGCTTTTCGCGTTCGCCTGCATTCTCTGCGCTCCTTTCATTGCCTAGTTCACGGTGGATGCGATGGCGACTTGCGATGAGCGGACTCGGCGGCGGCTCGCCATCCGCAGTGGTCCTCGCCTTTGGAGGTGAAATACGGCTGGGAGCGCGATCCGCCGGCGGTAGACAAGTGGTGGGCGCGAAGAAGAGTCGAGTCCGTATTCGGGAGTTGGGCGCCGCGCTCGTGACGGAGGACACCATCCAGTCGCTGGTGTGAGATGGGAAGGTATCGGATCGCCACGCTGTGCGGTTGCCCGCCGTTGATGAAACGGGCGCGCCCTAGGAAGTCGGGGCGTCGTCTTCGTTGCCTACTTGCCAGCGGGCCGCATTTCGTCCACAGCAATTGTCGGGGCGGTGCTGCGGACCTTCAAGTTGGAGTTGTCACAATTGACTCCGAACGCGGTGGCTCGCCTCGCCGTGTACAGCTGGGCCTTGCGTGCGGAGGGGTGTTGGCCCAGCGCTTCCTTGTTCGCGTATCTGCATGAGGCCCGGTGCCAACCGAAGGAGCGGAAGGACGGTACGGTGTCGAAATTTGGCAGTGTCAACTTCCTCCTGCGGGCGACATGTGGGAAGCCCTTCCCTGCGAATGCGACCCGAGGGAAGTGGGAGGTCAACTGGGCGAGGCGGTGGTTCTACCATCATGTGACGAGTGGCAGCGGCCTTGAATGCATGGGCAGGCCGATTACATTCAAGACCGCCCCCGGCCTGGCGCTTGACCAGGAAGATGAGCTGAGAGCGCGGAGGCTTGTGGGGGTCACCGCCGCTTCAATATCGCGATCTTGAGGAGTATATGATGCTTGGTGCAACGCCACTTGCCTGATTGGCGCTTCACCGTGACGTCGAGATGACAACGTTCGCCGTCCGTTTGCTCGTTGCCCGTGCCGATTGGCCTTCGTACGTCTTCACCATATCTTCCTCCGCAATTGTATATATTTGAACGGGCTGTCGCTATGATAGCAGCGAGTGTCGTGTCCTCCATAGGGACTAGAGTACCGGTGAAAGGACACTAAACTAAAGCTAAATCGCACAAACAGGGAATTTGACACTAACTGCAGAACCTAAACAACTAAAGGCCAGAAATCAGAACTGCAAAAGAGTGAAGGAAAGAGAAGGGGTGAGCTGAATGCGCTAGGAAAAGACTATCTGGACTGAAGAAGAGAAAGAGAAGGACACGAAAATCTAACTCTAGCGAGAGAAAGAGAGTAAGATAGAGAAGCGACCGAAATAACGAAGGACGACTAAGGGAAAGAGAGAGAGAGAGCGAGAAGAGAGTAAGGCTATGAGTTGGCTAGGCTAGCGAAGAGGAGAAGAAAGAAGGCATAGATAAGAAGAGGGCACAGGATACAACAGGACTAGAGAAGAGATTTAAGCGATAGAAGAAATCTTAAGGAGAGAGAAACTTAGACAAGAGAGGAAGAAAGTAGAGATGAAGGATGAGAGAAGAATAAGAAATAGACGTGAAGAGGGTAAAGAGAGAAGGAGTGGAGAACTAGCACTTGAGAAAGAAGGCAGAAGGGAACTTAAGAAAAGGAGTTTACTAGAAGAGAAAGACTACGAGAGAAGAGAGATCTACGGGAGAAGGAAGATCTTTGAAGAGAGAGAGAGAGAGAGAGAGAAGGCTAGGAGTCGTGCAGAGATGAGCTAATGAGAAAGAGGAAGAGGAGCAGAGGAAGGAAAGAATGCGTAGGGAGCTATCGAGAGAACTAGAAACTAAAACTACCATTCCATCCCTTCTAATCCAGCAATCAAACATTCAACTAACAGATAAAGATAAAGAAAAGCATCCACCATGCAACCTATTCTACTGCAGGATTACGGAAGTAAACCTAACTTAAGAATGACATTAAAAAAAGCATGAAATCTAAATCTATTAGAAATTAACAGAACTGCATGCACAATAAAGACTCTAAACAGAAGGATCTACTCTAGCATGAAAGATGATATCAGTGGCATAACAAGAAAAAAATACCTACAAGATGAAACATCAGCCTTAAGAGTACTAATGACTATCCAGCAAGAGAAATAACACTAACATGAAGATATGCTCAACATAATCAGCTCGCGTGCGCAAGAACAATAAAGATGCACTTTATATCCAGATCTGAAATATGACCACATGCACATCACAGATCAACATAATAGCATCTAAATAAAAACAAGCACAAGATAAGCACTCCTTAGTAACAAAATCCAGGCACATCACAGATTAACATACAAGCATCCCAAGCAAACATCACGATCGAAATCGAGATCGGGAATGAAACAACCCATAAGAAACGAAGATCCGCCGTTGAAGATCGTGCAGAGAGGATGCGAGCGGGTGTGGGAAGCAGATCTGGAGCGAGGAACCGAGGGTGGCCGTGTAGAGGTAGGAGATCTGCCAGTAGATGTAGTAGGGGAAGCAGATCCGGGACTTGGGGTAGCAGATCCGTGAGCTTCAGACTTGGATGGAGTAGATCTCGCCGTAGGGGTAGCATATCCGTGATTGGTGAAGGAGCCGTAGGGGGTGCAGGCTGACCCGGCCCTAGATGATGCAGATCCGTCGTAGACGAAGCAAATCCCGGCCAGGAGAGGAGTTTCGAGTGCAAATCTCTGTAGCAGCAAGGGGATTTAGTGGTGGGAGAGGGTTGGTTGGATTGTGAAGTGTGGGCGCAGTGGAGAGGCCGAGAGCAGATGGATGGTTTTTTTGTTGCGGCTAGGGTTCTTGGAGATGCACACTCGGTGGAGTCATTTTGGAGAGGAGAAAATGAGCCAAAATGGGGATCTGGATGGGAGTTCTCGTGGTGGGTGTTGGAGATGGAAGGAAGATGGGTGATGGTGTAGAGATGCAGTGTGAACAGAGGAATGGGTGGAGGTGCGGTCTCGGTGAGAATCGATGGGAAGATGGATTTGTGAGGCTGGTTCTTGGAGGTGGAAGCGGATGGGTGGCGGTGGTTGTGGTGGTGAAGAAGAAGCGGGGGTGAAAAATGGGTTCGGCCCGAGGCAATTGCGGCTAGGGTTTTGATTCGTGGTCTCCTCCCGCTCCCAGTGGTGAATCTTGCTTATATACTTGCGGTGGCTAGGGTTTCAGTTCACGGCGCGCAGTGGGGTTAGGGTTTCTTGACATTTTGCACTCTAGTCTTCCTCCTTCGCGATTTGCAGCAATTGCTCCTTCCCATTCGATTCTCTGCGAAGTTTGCTTTGGTTCGCGCCGACCTACAAACAATTAACAAAACCATGTAAAAGGTCCAAAGAAGAGCGATTATATATAAGATCGGTGATATTATGGCCAATATTTGCTACTAACGGCGGGAATATGATATGGAAATATACTTCAAATATGATGCACATCATACCCCAAGCTTAAACATTTGATTGTCCTCAAGCAAAATGATATAATGATATCGAACCAGGGAATCGAGAAAAACATGAGAGGATATAAATGAATGCTAGCAGCTAGACAATTGTACTCAATAACTCAAATAAGACTGCGACTTAATGTTTACATCTTTGTCAGTTTTTAACCAATATTCCAGCAAAGATATCAAAGTGATTCTAAAGTTTTTGACCAAATCAAGTTACTCAAAAGTGTCAAATTGCACCCATTGTTTGCATGAACCCAACCAAGATTGAAAAGCATCAAGACTAGATATCACAGTCAAGAATAAGCATATCCTAGAATCATACTTAGGCATTTACTATTTTAGGTGAAGAGACTAATGATTGCATGAAGCTTATGAAAAAGCCCACACTTGAGCCATGATACTTTACTTTTGCTGATTTTCAACAAGTTTAAAACACACCATGGGCACAAGTGCCACTTATTCCAACCCTTGGGCAAGCTTGCCACTTATTCACACATTTCAAACTTCAATTGGGCAAAACTGCCACTTATTCAACTCACACTTTGCAACACAAAACAGAGATAAAGATATTTTCTTTTCTTTTCTTTTTAAGCATCATTAACCGGTTTTCATTATCTCTAAGTACCATGTGACATGGACTTACGTAAATAAACCAAATTATTGGCTCAAGATAAGACTACCACTTTCACAACCCTTTCATTCAAGCAAAAGTATCAATGTCTAAAATGAAGTATTATGCCCAAGCATGAATCCTAGGATATTGTTATTCTAGAAGTGATAACTAGAATCAATAAAGTTCGCAAAAGGTAAAGATACATGTGTAACTTGCAATGAATCAAAAACTAAAGGATCACAAGATTTCTAAGCCATGAAGATCTCAATAACTGGATATCACACAGAATTGCTATTCACTTCAGTTCACTTAAACAATTGTCAATGTTATAACTTTGATTATACCAAGACAGCCACATATTTCAAACAGATTTCAATCAGCAGAATTTTTTAGCACATATTAATGATCAGGGCAGTCACATGTAATCAGCAATAACCCAACATGAGAATGATACTAGCCATAAATCATCAATTACACATCATCAACTTCAGTGCCCATGAGTATGACAAGAAGAATATGCAAGCTATCCATATAAGAACAGATCTCCCCCCAAGCTTGAGTCAAACATACACTCTGAAATAACAATTTAGTATTGGAAACAGCTCACCGGGTGCAAAAGGTTAACCAAACAGCATCACATCACCCCTGGTTCCTGCCATGCTTCTACAATGTTTCAGCATGTACCTAAAATGAAAAATAAAGAAAAAGGCAAGGATAAACCGACAAAAGATAAAATAAAAGAGGAAAACTAGAAAGAATAAACAGCTCAGGTTGCCTCCTGAGAAGCGCTTGTTTTAGGTCTTTAGCTTGACCACAAAATGAACATCACATAGGCTCAAAAGAGATTGGAGGATCAAGGTCAGATCTGACTTGATCTCCAGCAATGTATTCCTCATTAAGCTCAGAAATAGGTTCCCCAACAAAATAGTGTTTCAATCTTTGCCCATTAACTTTGAAAATGCCCCCAGATTGACTCTCAACCTCAAAAGCTCCACTTCCTAGCTCTTTCTTGACTACACAAGGCTCAAACCATCTAGATTTGAACTTTCCAGGGAATAAATGGAACCTAGAGTCAAAAACTAAGACCAGCTGTCCAGGTTGGAAATCACGCCTCAAAATGTGACGGTCATGAATCTTTTTAGCTCTTTCTTTGTAAATCCTTGAGCTTTCATAAGCATCAAGCCTTAATTCATCAAGTTCACACAGCTGTAACTTCCTATGTTTCCCAGCTAGACCCATGTCCATGTTGAGCTTTCTAATTGCCCAATGTGCTCTATGCTCAAGCTCAACAGGAAGATGACAAGTTT
Source organism: Dendrocalamus sinicus (assembly GCA_036346575.1). Lineage (NCBI taxonomy): Eukaryota > Viridiplantae > Streptophyta > Magnoliopsida > Poales > Poaceae > Dendrocalamus > Dendrocalamus sinicus. The sequence continues at coordinate 76,328 of JAYEVI010000411.1, read as the reverse complement.
TTCCATAAACCAACCTAAAGGGGGACATTCCAATAGGTGTTTTGTATGCTGTTCTGTATGCCCACAATGCATCATAAAGCTTAAGAGACCAATCTGTCCTGGATTTGGACACAACTTTTTCAAGGATTTGCTTTATCTCTCTATTGGAAACTTCAACTTGCCCATTAGCTTGAGGATGATAAGGGGTGGTGACTCTATGATTATGGACTCCATATTTGGCTAGAAGAGCTTCAAACTGCTTGTGATTAAAGTGAGACCCACCATCACTTATCACAACTCTAGGAATTCCAACCTAGGAAAGATGATTTGCCTAAACAACCTACAAACAGATTTTGAATCAGCATGGACAGTGGGTATAGCCTCAACCCATTTGGACACATAATCCACTGCCACAAGAATGTGCTTGTACCCTTGAGAAGAAGGCAAAGGTCCTATGTAATCTATTCCCAAACATCAAAGAGTTCCACCTCAAGAATACCATCTTTGTGGCATCTCATGTCGTCTTGACATGTTCCTGCATCTTGTGGGGATCACAAGACTGAATGTATGCATGAATATCCTTGAACATGGTAGGCCAATAAAATCCAGCTTGAAGAACCTTTGCTTGGGTCTTGGCGGTGCAGCATGTCCACCAAAAGGAGCGGAATGACAGTGAAACATCACATTTTGAACCTCCTCATGAGGAAGACAACGTCGAACAACCCCATCTGCACAATGCCTATACAGATATGGGTCATCCCAAAAGAACTTTCGTGCCTCATGTGTGAATTTCCTACGCTGCTGATAGGAGAGATCAGGAGGTATAGTGTTGCAGACTAAGTAATTAACTATATCTGCATACCAAGGGGTGCGAGACTGAACAAGAGAAACTTCTAATAGATGGTCTCCAGGAAGAGAGTCTTCAATAGGAAGTATAGAAGCTGAATCTGAATGGGGCAGTCTAGATAAATGGTCAGCCACTAAGTTCTCAGCCCCCTTTTTATCTCTAATTTCTACATCAAACTCTTGCAGCAAAAGAATCCAACGAATGAGGCGAGGTTTAGCATCCTTTTTACTCAAAAGATACCTAATGGCTGCATGATCTGTGTACACTATGCATTTTGAGCCAACTAGGTAAGATCTGAATTTGTCAAAGGCAAATACTACAGCTAGCAGTTCTTTTTCAGTTGTTGTGTAGTTGATCTAGGTGTCATCTAAAGTCCTGCTAGCATAGTAAATGACATGCAAAGCCTTGTCATGCCGCTGCCCCAAAACAGCCCCCACAGCAAAGTCACTAGCATCACACATTAACTCAAAAGGCAAATCCCAATCAGGAGGTCGCACAATGAGTGCAGAAATGAGAGCAGCCTTGATCTTACTAAAAGCATCCATGCAAGCCTCATCAAACACAAAAGGGACATCGCAGCCCAAAAGATGAGTGAGAGGGCGAGCAATCTTAGAAAAATCTTTAATAAATCTGTGGTAAAAACCAGCATGCCCCTAAAAAACTGCGAACTGCCTTCACATTAACAGGAGGCGGCAAGCGCTCAATCACCTCAACTTTTGCTCTATCTACCTCTATGCCTCTAGAAGACACTAAGTGACCAAGAACTATCCCCTCTCTAACAAGAAAATGACATTTTTCCCAATTAAGAACCAGATTTGCCTCAAGACAGCGCTGGAGGACAGTTTCAAGATTGGCCAAACAGCTCTCAAAGGTCTGCCCATAAACAGTGAAATCATCCATGAAAACCTCCATGATTTTCTCAATAAGATCTGTGAAAATAGACATTACGCAGCTACTGGAAGGTCCACGGGGCATTACAAAGCCCAAATGGCAGCCTACGGTATGCAAAGGTACCATAGGGGCAAGTGAATGTTGTCTTTTCCGATCGATGGATGTATAGGAATCTGCAGAAATCCTGAATATCCATCAAGATAACGAAATAAGAATGGCGGGCAGTCTCTCTAGCATTTGATCAATGAAAGGCAAAGGAAATGGTCTTTGCGAGTGGCTTTGTTGAGCTTCCTATAGTCGATACACATGCGCCACTGTGGTTGTTCTTGTGGGAATTAGATCACCTTTTCATTGGCAACCACCGTTATGCCCCCTTTCTTAGGCACAACATGAATGGGACCGACTCACCGACTATCGAAATAGGATAGATGATGTTAACACCTAGAAGCTTGAGGATTTCTTTCTTGACAACCTCCTGCAAGTGAGGATTAAGCCTCTGCTGGTGCTCACGCGTTGGCTTAGCATCATCCTCAAGGTGAATACGATGCATGCAGGTGGCTGGATCAATGCCCTTCATATCATCTATAGAGTATCCAATGATAGCTCTATATTTACGAAGGATCTCAAGAAGTTGATCAGCCTCTAAAGGTGTCAAATGGGCACTAACAATAACAGGACAGGTCTGATCTGGTCCCGAGAATTCATATCTAAGATGATTAGGAAGTGGTTTCAGCTCTACCTTTGGGGTGTGGGCTGCCTAAGGTCCGGATTTGAGAAGGCTCTACAGAGCATCAATGAGTGCCACATGATGAGAATCTGCAGCAGGCACTCATCCTCGATTGATGTCACTTCCTCAACATTTTCATATGTCTCAACAACACATTTGTCAACCAAATCAAGTGAGAAACACCGATCCGACAATGAGGAAGATGAGTGGGGTGCCTCATATCAAATGCTAGCTTCTCTTGACCAAATTGGAGAGTAAGCTTAGCATCTTTGACATCAATGACAGCACTGCGTAGCAAGGAATGGTCTCCCAAGGATGACAGTTCACTTCTATCCTCCATCTCTAAGACAACAAAGTCTACAGGAAGGCAAAAGTGCCAATAACCACAGGAACATCCACTAAAATACCAGCTGGGTGACGATAAGTACGATCAGCCAACTGCAGTGTCATGGTTGTTGGCTGCAGATCGCCCAAAGGAAGCGCGTCACAGACTGAAAGAGGAAGGACACTAACACTAGAGCCTAAGTCACAAAGAGCTGTAAAGTTCTTGGTGCCTAAAATGCAAGGTATGCAGAAGCTACCAGGGTCATCTAACTTAGGAGGTAGCTTATTCTGTATGATAGCGCTACACTCCTTAGTTAGAGTGACCACCTCAAGCTCATCCATACTCCGCTTCTTGGTAAGCAGCTCCTTGAAGAATTTAGCATACATAGGCACATGTAGGACAGCCTCTAGAATGGGAATGGTGATCTGAACATCCTTCATCCTCTCTAGGAATTTAGCAAACTGCTTGTCCTCATTTGACTTTTCTAACCGCTCGGGAATGGCAATTTGGGTTTTGTGGAAGGGACAGCTGCTGTAGTGGATGATGAGGGGATATCATGTGTTTTGGCTGGTGTTATGGAGTGGGTTGGTGCGGTTCTGCTGCGTGAGTCGACATTTGCTTGCTGGACAGACCTAAAGACAGGGGCACATACAGGGGTGGTGTTGGAAGAAGAGGTTCAGATGTAGTTTTACCACTCCTAGTAGTGATTGCTCCACAATGGCCACGAGGATTTACCTCGGTCATGCGGGAAGCCTTCCAGTGTCTTTGGATGAAGCTCGTGATGCTTGCAAACTCTCCACACGACTAGCCAAATCAGTCAATTGAGTCTTTGCATCATTGTATTGAGCTTCCATCTTAGCTACATGTGATGCAAGGAGCTGTTCAATTCTGGTCAACCGATCCGATTGAGAAGTAGTAGGTGGAGGGTTAGGAACATGCATCATTGGCTCTGGAATGAGGCATGAGAAGGGGCTTGCTGCTGTCTAAAGCCTTGTCTGATGTTCCCACAGGGAAGGATGACACACTAGGGTTGGTGTTCTTGTAAGACAAGTTTGGATGACGCCACCACAGGTTGTAGGTTTGAGAATACTGCCCATGTGATTGAGCATAGTTCACTTGGATGATTCAGTTGTGGAAGTTAAGGGGCACTCAGTGGAGTATGCCCTTGAGATCCACAAATTTGACATCCGGTGGCTATATGGGCTGAAGATGAGGGCATGAGCTGTGCCATTTGACGTGTGAGAACTTGAATCGAGTGATAAGGCATCATTAGAGCTCACCTCATAGATACCGGGACGTGGAGGAGCGAAGCTCTCTCACTGGACCATTGAAAGTGGTGGGAGGACATACTCTCAATCAAGCTGAAAGCTTCATCAAGAGTTTTGTTCATTATCCCTCCTCCTGCTGCAGAATCTACAAAGGCTCTTGTGTGGTGTGTAAGACCTTTGTAAAATCTGCAACACCACCATCTTTCAAGGCCATGGTGAGGACACATCCTAAGCGTGGTTTGATACCTCTGCCAAGCATCATACAAACTCTCACCCTCAGATTGTGAAAACCTAGTAATCTGGTCAAGCACTTCTGCTACCTTGGAAGGAGGAAAATACCTCTCAAAAAAGGCCTGCAGTAGGTGTTCCCATGTGTCCTTAAGATGCAGGGGTAGAGAATGCAACCAAGTCTTAGCACCATCTCTAAGAGAGAAAGGGAACAATGAGAGTCTAATGGCATCAGTTGTGACTCCATTGCACTTCAAAGTATTGCAATATTCTAAGAAGGTGCGAATGTGTTCATTGGGATCCTCAGTGGGAGAACCTCCAAATCTGGTCTGCTGGACCATGGTGATTAGTGCAGGTTTGAGCTCAAAGTTGTTTGCTTGAATGGCAGGTTGGACAATTCCAGGGGCTATACCTTGGTCTCTAGGAATCCAAAGGTCACAAAGAAGAGGCTGGGGGTTCTGATCACCCATTTTCTCTTGATGGGGAAGTTGATTTTCTCTCTTAAGCTTATGAAATGTTCGCTCAATCTCAGGGTCAAAAGGGGCTAACGAATGGTCTCCACTTCTACGCATAAGCTAAGAAGTCGGGCCAAAAAGGGAGGAAAGAAACTAAAGAAGTGACTTAGTCTATGGTCTAGCGCGATCACCAATATCTAGTCCCCAGCAACGGCGCCAATTTCTTGATCGTGCAAAACTGCACACCCGCAAGTGAACGGGCTGCCGCTATGATAGCAGCGAGTGTCGTGTCCTCCACATGGACTAGAGTACCGGTGAAAGGACACTAAACTAAAGCTAAATCGCACAAACAGGGAATTTGACACTAACTGCAGAACCTAAACAACTAAAGGCCAGAAATCAGAACTGCAAAAGAGTGAAGGAAAGAGAAGGGGTGAGCTGAATGCGCTAGGAAAAGACTATCTGGACTGAAGAAGAGAAAAGAGAAGGACCTGAAAATCTAACTCTAGCGAGAGAAAGAGAGTAAGATAGAGAACTGACCCGAAATAACAGAAGGACAGCTAAGGGGAAAGAGAGAGAGAGAGAGCGCAGAAGAGAGTAAGGCTATGAGTTGGCTAGGCTAGCAGAAGAGGAGAAGAAAGAAGGCATAGATAAGAAGAGGGCACAGGATACAACAGACTAGAGAAGAGATTTAACTGATAGAAGAAATCTTAAGGAGAGAGAGAAACTTAGACAAGAGAGGAAGAAAGTAGAGACTGAAGGATGAGAGAAGAATAAGAAATAGACGTGAAGAGGGTAAAGAGAGAAGGACTGGAGAACTAGCACTTGAGAAAGAAGACAGAAAGGGAACTTAAGAAAAGGAGTTTACTAGAAGAGAAAGACTACCGAGAGAAGAGAGATCTACGGGAGAAGGAAGATGCTGAAGAGAGAGAGAGAGAGAGAAGGCTAGGAGTCGGCGCAGAGATGAGCTAATGAGAAAGAGGAAGAGGAACAGAGGAAGGAAAGAATGCGCCGGGAACTGTCGAGAGAACTAGAAACTAAAACTACCATTCCATCCCTTCTAATCTAGCAATCAAACATTCAACTAACAGATAAAGATAAAGAAAAGCATCCACCATGCAACCTATTCTACTGCAGGATTATGGAAGTAAACCTAACTTAAGAATGACATTAAAAAAAGCATGAAATCTAAATCTATTAGAAATTAACAGAACTGCATGCACAATAAAGACTCTAAACAGAAGGATCTACTCTAGCATGAAAGATGATATCAGTGGCATAACAAGAAAAAAATACCTACAAGATGAAACATCAGCCTTAAGAGTACTAATGACTATCCAGCAAGAGAAATAACACTAACATGAAGATATGCTCAACATAATCAGCTCGCGTGCGCAAGAACAATAAAGATGCACTTTATATCCAGATCTGAAATATGACCACATGCACATCACAGATCAACATAATAGCATCTAAATAAAAACAAGCACAAGATAAGCACTCCTTAGTAACAAAATCCAGGCACATCACAGATTAACATACAAGCATCCCAAGCAAACATCACAGTACAAAATCTGAGATCGAGAATGAAACAACCCATAAGAAACGAAGATCCGCCGTTGAAGATCGTCTGTAGAGGATGCAGGCAGGTGTGGGAAGCAGATCTGGAGCAGGAACCGAAGGGGTGGCCGTGTAGAGGTAGGAGATCTGCCGTAGATGTAGTAGGGGAAGCAGATCCGGGACTTGGGTAGCAGATTCGTGAGCTTCAGACTTGGATGGAGTAGATCTCGCCGTAGGGGTAGCAGATCCGTGATTGGTGAAGGAGCCGTAGGGGGTGCAGGCAGACCCAGCCGTAGATGATGCAAATCTGTCGTAGACGAAGCAAATCCCGGCCAGGAGAGGAGTTTCGGGTGCAAATCTCCGCAGCAGCAAGGGGATTTAGTGGTGGGAGAGGGTTGCTTGGATTGTGAAGTGTGGGCGCAGTGGAGAGGCCGAGAGCAGATGGATGGTTTTTTTTGTTGCGGCTAGGGTTCTTGGAGATGCACACTCGGTGGAGTCATTTTGGAGAGGAGAAAATGAGCCAAAATGGGGATCTGGATGGGAGTTCTCGCGGCTGGGTGTTGGAGATGGAAGGAAGATGGGTGATGGCTATAGGATCTGGTCGGCGAACAGAGGGAATGGGTGGAGGTGCGGTCTCGGTGAGAATCAGTGGGGAAGGTGGATTTGTGAGGCTGGTTCTTGGAGGTGGAAGCAGATGGGTGGCGGCTGGTTGTGGTGGTGAAGAAGAAACGGCAGGGTGAAAAATGGGTTCGGCCCCAGGGCAATTGCGGCTAGGGTTTTGATTCGTGGTCTCCTCCCGCTCCCCCAGTGGTGAATGCTGCTTATATACTTGCGGCGGCTGGCTAGGGTTTTAGTTCACGGGCGCCGGGTGGGGTTAGGGTTTGCTGACATTTTTGCACTCTAGTCCTCCTCCTTCTGCTGATTTGCAACAATTGCTCCTTCCCATTCTGATTCTCTGCGAAGTTTGCGCCTGGTTCGCGTCGACCTACAAACAATTAACAAAACCATGTAAAAGGTCCAAAGAAGAGGCGATTATATATAAGATCAGTGATATTATGGCCAATATTTGCTACTAACAGCAGGAATATGATATGGAAATATACTTCAAATATGATGCACATCATACCCCCAAGCTTAAACATTTGATTGTCCTCAAGCAAAATGATATAATGATATCGAACCCAGGGAATCCAGAAAAACATGAGAGGATATAAATGAATGCTAGCAGCTAGACAATTGTACTCAATAACTCAAATAAGACTGTCTGACTTAATGTTTACAAGTCAGTCAGATTTTTAACCAATATTCCAGCAAAGATATCAAAGTGATTCTAGAGTTTTTGACCAAATCAAGTTACTCAAAAGTGTCAAATTGCACCCATTGTTTGCATGAACCCAACCAAGATTGAAAAGCATCAAGACTAGATATCACAGTCAAGAATAAGCATATCCTAGAATCATACTTAGGCATTTACTATTTTAGGTGAAGAGACTAATGATTGCATGAAGCTTATGAAAAAGACCACACTTGAGCCATGATACTTTACTTTTGCTGATTTTCAACAAGTTTAAAACACACCATGGGCACAAGTGCCACTTATTCCAACCCTTGGGCAAGCTTGCCACTTATTCACACATTTCAAACTTCAATTGGGCAAAACTGCCACTTATTCAACTCACACTTTGCAACACAAAACAGAGATAAAGATATTTTCTTTTCTTTTCTTTTTAAGCATCATTAACCGGTTTTCATTATCTCTAAGTACCATGTGACATGGACTTACGTAAATAAACCAAATTATTGGCTCAAGATACGACTACCACTTTCACAACCCTTTCATTCAAGCAAAAGTATCAATGTCTAAAATGAAGTATTATGCCCAAGCATGAATCCTAGGATATTGTTATTCTAGAAGTGATAACTAGAATCAATAAAGTTCACAAAAGGTAAAGATACATGTGTAACTTGCAATGAATCAAAAACTAAAGGATCACAAGATTTCTAAGCCATGAAGATCTCAATAACTGGATATCACACAGAATTGCTATTCACTTCAGTTCACTTAAACAATTGTCAATGTTATAACTCTGATTATACCAAGACGACCACATATTTCAAACAGATTTCAATCGTGAGAATTTTTCAGCACATATTAATGATCGTAGCGGTCACATGTAATCAGCAATAACCCAACATGAGAATGATACTAGCCATAAATCATCAATTACACATCATCAACTTCAGTGCCCATGAGTATGACAAGAAGAATATGCAAGCTATCCATATAAGAACAGATCTCCCCCCAAGCTTGAGTCAAACATACACTCTGAAATAACAATTTAGTATTGGAAACAGCTCACCGGGTGCAAAAGGTTAACCAAACAGCATCACATCACCCCTGGTTCCTGCCATGCTTCTACAATGTTTCAGCATGTACCTGAAATGAAAAATAAAGAAAAAGGCAAGGATAAACCGACAAAAGATAAAATAAAAGAGGAAAACTAGAAAGAATAAACAGCTTAGGTTGCCTCCTGAGAAGCGCATACGTGGCGTCGTGTGTGACGTGCGCGCTTGTCAGACCCAGATTTTATAATCCGGAATCTACTGTGTTTAACTGCACTATTCCCTGGATCAGTAGATAGTACACACGATTCTGATGAATGAATATCAAAGTACATATCATGCGAAACGTAAATATAATAGTAGACTTACTCATGGGCGATTAGGCGAAATCAATAAATTGCGCGGAAGAACGAAGCACACATGTGGGACCTTCAGACATGCCCACAGGCGTACCAATCGGAGGTTCGCGACCTAGTTCTCGACATCTTCATCTTCTTTGCCATCATGATCCAAAAGTATTGAAGCGCAGTGATCTGATTCCTGCTCCTGAATTTGTCGCAAAAGCGAGCATGAGCACTCCGACCCCGTGCTCAGCAAGCCAATACACGAAATCAATATATAACATGTATGGCTAACCAAATGATGGCTTAGGTTTATTTTATTTTTGCGAAGAGTGCTTTTGAATACAATTATATAAAAATTCCTAAGACCTAGCATTTTGAACAAAAGCATAATGTTCAAGAACATGCAATAATATTAGTGATCCAGATTCCATCCACCGTTACATGGCATCTGCACCATATAGCAATTTCTTTTCAGCGTTATAGCCGCTTAACTTAACACGGGGACGACACCTAGGTCATTTCTCTGGGGCGACACCGGTCACTTTATCGGGGCGACACCGGGAACCACCGAACGACATCCAGGACATATCCAAAACCAGGGCCTTACACTGCCCTTCACTTTTCCAATCCACCCACAAAACATTTTGAAATAGAACTATATCTGGTTAAGTTCCCATGTCCACCCTTGACCGTGGGCACGGCTATTCGAATAGTTTTAGACTCTGCAGAGTTGGTACACTTTACCCACAAGAGACAGTTTATCCGTTGCCCCACACGATTCCTTAGCCGTGCGGTTGAGCAAACCATCACAGTAACCGTTCAAAGTACCTCGCCCCTTCCATCATCTCATCTCATGGGAAACTGCCCACTTGCGGTGGGTCCCATAAGTGTGCGGGATGTCCCCTTACGAACGCCCGCACTGGATACTTCACCTTGCTAGCACGCCACGGCGGGACTTCACCCTCCGCGGTGTCCCATTCAAGCCGTCACACGACGGCCGCTTGCACTACTTCACTCTCCCACTCATGATGATGACTTTGGTCCGTAAATTTACTAAGCCAAGTTGTATTTTACAGACTTGTGGTTGTACTTGTTTTACACAGAGGTCATGACAAGATTCAGTCCTTAGTGGTATCTCGGCGGTTCTACCACAAACCACACTCGTGCACCTGCACCATACCCCGAACCATCCGCCCGAGATAAATAAGCAATTTGAGGTTTTGGAAATACAAAATAATCATATCCAACATACACCGATCATTACCACCATGATCGCCAACCAATTTTCTCGGGATTAAAAGTGATGCTTGGCGCTCGCGCCCATGAGTACCTAAACAATACTAAGCATGGCATATATTTAGAGACTTATTTTTGAAATGTTACTATTATAATTTTGCTAGGCGACAAGGTTCACACATTCAAACATTCCAAAGGAGGGTAATATTATTCAAGTAAAGAATGGGCACATAACTAGAATATTAAATTAAACATGTATTTGCATATAAAATGACAGCATGCAATTTGTTAATTTAAAACAAAGTAATTTGCGAAAATGTAGGTTCAACATGATCAAAGTATTGACTACTTTGCACAGGTTTATCATGGTCTTGAGCTCACACAATACTTGCTCTTAAGCTTCGGTCTCTATCTTCACTTCAAGCTTAATCTCGCTGGATCCACTGAATCTTCACGACTCCCAATTTCTAATCACGCGACAAACGACTGAATCCAAATAAAAGAGAATAACTCACAAGATCCAAGCAAATCCGAATAAATTAAAATTTTATTTTATTATGAGTTAATGGGCAGTTTGGTTGATTTGAAGCAAGGCCGGTGGTAGGGGATGATGACTCGATCTTTTATTAATAGTTTCTTTTATTATGCTTATATTTATCAAGGAAGTTCCATGAGTTAGAATGGACTTATGAGTAGGTATGATTTTGTCGAGCGTTACTTTACGAGCATTTTGACTTACCAAATAAATTTTAGAGTGTAGGTGTATCGCATGTTATGGGGTAACATTTTATGTGCATTTAGTTGTCACTAGTCATAACTCATTATTTCATGCTCATCATTCTTATTTATTAATCTAGTATTATGATTCAATTAATGGTACCATTATTCTCTCGCTTATACTTTGGCTACTATTAGGCTTACAAATTAAACGCTAAAGTCACCCTAATGACAACTAATCCTAATTCAAATCATACATAGGCTCTTTAGTTTTAGATTAGATTAAAATAAGTGCTAAAGGCATACTAATCCTGTATATATGATAATAACTAATCCATGAGTAGACATTTATTAAGCTCATGTGCAACCTAATAAATTTTGTACCTTTTATGGATGTATTGTTAATTGGAATTTTTATTAACCTCAGACTATACACAAAACTACATCTTATTAATGCATTTAATTGATAACTAGACCTCATCTATATATCTAAACTGTTTTAGTTGTTCATATAGCAAATAATCACATATTAAAATGTCAAGTACCCTTAGTTTACATACTAATTAATCTTTATTAGCTTTTTTTTTAAACTATTACCAAATTTCTCATGATTCTTACTAATTAACAAGAGCTACAAAAACTTAAAAGTTTGTGGGGAGAATTTTGCAGCCTACCAGGTTCGAACTTGGGACCTTGGATCATTTGCCGATTGTTAAACGCGCTCGGTTTAGCCAACTGAGCCAGAGCTCCTTCGTGACTACCAGGGAGTAACCCCTTTACAAATTGCAATGCAGCAGCTGAGCTCCCCCCCAGAGCCTTCGGCCGAAACAGGGGAGGTGGGTACACGGAGGAGATGGCGCGCGCGTCGGGCGGTGCCGGAGAAAGGATGGTGGTCGGCAAAGTGAATCTGGAGGGGGTGGATAGGCCCGGGAGCGGCGGTGTAAACCGAGAAGAAATGGGGTGGCTCGGGCGGTTATTTGGGCGGCGGCGGTGAGGTGAGGAGAGAGGCGCGGCGGAGGAGAGGGTAGGAGTTGAGTTGAGGTGGGCGTGTGCTTACGGGGACCGGAGGAACTCATCAAGGAAGAGGAATTGGCCGGGAGGCACCGAGGTGACTCGGCGGTGTGGACGGCGGCGGCGGAGGGCCGCGCGCCGGCGAGATGAGGTGAGGGAGGGCCGCCGCCGAAGCTTGGGGATGACTCGTGACGCCTCGGGGATGCTCCTGAAGAAGGCAATTGAACCGGAGTGGCTTGTGGAGGGAATGGCCCGTGCGGGAGCGCCGGCGGCAGCCGGTGGTTCGGAGCTAGCGCTTGAGCCCGGGCTGAGTAGGGGGAAGAGGAGGGAGGCACGGGGAAGAAACGGGGTAGCGGACACTTCGTATATAGCTGCAGGTGGCGGGGGAACCGGGCGGAGCGGGGTGAAGGTCCGCCGGGCAATGACCGGCACGGGGCTCGGCGCACAAGTGACGGGACGAGCACAGAGCGCAGGGACACGACGTCGGGGGAGCGGCGCGGTAATGATGAACAGTGATACGACGCGAGCGGCGCAGTGCAGAGGGCGCAGGAAAGAACGGGAGGGAAAGAAGAGGATGACGCGGAGAGTGCCTAGCCACAGAATGGAGGAGGAGAAAAGATGGAGGTGCAGGTGCTCGGGAAAGAAGATAGAAAAGGAGGGGCGCGCAGGGAGTTAGGGACGGGGGCCCCACGGGCGGTGAGAAGAAATGCTGGCACGGGGTGGGGCCCGCCGGCCAGAGGGATAAAGCGGGAAGGGTGAAACGGTGGGCTGGGCGGTTTCGGCTGGCCTGGTTCCACCCTTTTTTTTTGGTATGTGTAGTTGTGTATATATGGAATTCATGTTTCATTCATCTAATTTCATAGTTGTATATCTAGCCACCAACTTGGTATGTACAAAATTTTGTAGGTGTATTTCATTTATTTGCTTCTATTATTATTTGTGCCCTCATTTTTCCGAAATGAAATTTTATGTTTCAATTTCAAGTCTCCCCCTTTATTTTATGGATCATCTTTCCAGATTCGTATTTAAATTCCTGTTTTCTATCATTTGCGTATTTCCTTTTTAACATTATTAATGTTTGTTTCTTCCTTGAGTTTTTTTTTTAAACTTTGGAACTGCAACCAAATTTCAGAAAAATACCATAAACTCCAAATTCAAATAAAATATATTGCAAAAATAATTCAAAACTTCACACTTTCAAATTTCAAATTTTGGGATGTTACAAATCTACCCCCTCAAATGAATCTTGACCCCAAGATTCGACAGAGTAGAAAGAGGCGGTGGGGTTATATTGGCGAGCAGTAGGTTTTGGAGTGTTACTCGACGTATAGTTCCTTAGCTCCATCGAGGTATGAAAATCTGCACAATAGGGTTTAACACTTGGAGAAGTCAAAAGTGAAGTGAGAAACCTTGTTTTCCGGATTGGTCGTAGACTTTCAAATCCTTACTCTTTGACATGGTTGTCCTCTCACCTTCGTAGAGTGGAGTGGTCGCATTGTCTCTTGGGCATATAATGGTCATGGAATTCATACTGATGGATGGGTTGTATTGGCCTATGCCCTAAGGAGTAGATGGTCTAAGGAATGTCGATACGAGGACGGATACATCTATATGGCGATTTTTTTTTTGTCCTTATCATTCTAAGACTTATGGTCCGGCAAATCTTCTTGTACTGGCTCGATTAGCTCTGAGTCCAGGTTGTTGCAACTCCCAAAACATGCATCATGGTAGTTCTTCTACATTTTTTTGTCTCTTAGTGCTACCCCCCTTAAAATGGGTATCACTAGTCATCATTCATCTCTTCTAACTCCAGGCATGATGGGTCCTCCGGGTAGGTAAGGGAGAACGTTAGCAGGACAGAGTCTCAATTCTTGGTTCTGGTACCGATTGAAGCTTTTAGTTAGAAAGTTGTGAAGGTTCCACTTATCTTCGATTGTCTTGGCTTTGACTATCTGTCACTTTACTTACGTAGATCTGACTTGGTTTGCAGCAGGCAGGACAAGAGGGAATAGCATGAGATAAGGATTGAGTCGTGGGGATAAGGTAATCTAACCCATGCAAATTTTTAAAAGGGCACCCCCAGGAGTTGGGGTGGTACAAAATCACACGAATTTTCAAAAGCAAACTTTTCCTGTGACTGCGAAATAGGACACCTGAGGGCAAGTAGGCAATGCACAGGGTCTAAACAGAATCTTGCAACAATATATCGTCTACTCGGGGAGCACACATAGGAGGGCACAGGGTTTATCTGCATAGTTCGTTTAAAACGAAATCACCTTATCTTCATGAATAACTTCAACGTTCCTAACCTTAAAATTTGGATTAGGGGCATGAGAAGGGAAACAAAATTTTCCTTTTGAAATCAATAGAAGGAGAGGATAGTATTCGGGGCTGATTTGATGGGTATTAATGCTCACTTTCCTATTATTATTTTTGGTAAGTAAATCATTGTGGTAAATGGATTTTTTTTTTGAAATACAGAGCTTTGCAATATGGTGTATATATTGTTGAAAAGATGTGTTTTTCTAACCACAGGTAATAAAACCAAACATGGGAGATATGTTTTTTTATCAATATAGCCCTCTTCTTTTTTGTAAGCAATTGAATTTATGAAAATTTCCCTGGAAGATATGGTTTGTTAAAACGAGTTTGAAAATGAATTTTTGTAAACAATTTGATAACTGATCCTCCAAGGGTAATATTTTTTTTTTGAAAATGAATTTCCAACTTAAGCTTTTGCGACTTGGGTCAAAAGTAGACTTTCAAAGAGAGCTTACAAGAGTATACTGGATTTTTTTTTTGTCATTTTGAATTCAGGGTAAGAAAGCCTCAGAAATACAAATGGCTAAGACAACATATTGATGAGGGGGAATCATTTAAGAGAGATAAGAACGAGCAGTATAACTTATATTTTTGGAAATATTATTTTAAAGAAATATTTCTAGTAATGAAACTAACGGCCAGGCTAACTAGGTCACGACCTGCAGTCGATATGCTCTGATACCATGCCCGCTGACCAGTTTTATAATCCGAATCATGTGTTTAACTGCACTATTCCCTGGATCAGTAGATAGTACACACAGTTACAGTAATGAATATCAAAGTACATATCATGCGGAAACGTAAATATAATAGTAGACTTACTCATGGGCCGATTAGGCCGAAATCAATAAATTGCAGCAGCGGAAGAACGAAGCACACATGTGGGACCTTCAGGACATGCCCACAGGCAGCCAACTGGAGGTTCGCGACCTAGTTCTCGACATCTTCATCTTCTTTGCCATCATGATCCAAAAGTATTGAAGCGCAGTGATCTGATTCCTGCTCCTGAATTTGTCGCAAAAGCGAGCATGAGCACTCCGACCCCGTGCTCAGCAAGCCAATACACAGAATGTAGTATATAACATGTATGGCTAACCAAATGATGGCTTAGGTTTATTTTATTTTTGCGAAGAGTGCTTTTGAATACAATTATATAAAAATTCCTAAGACCTAGCATTTTGAACAAAAGCATAATGTTCAAGAACATGCAATAATATTAGTGATCCAGATTCCATCCACCGTTACATGGCATCTGCACCATATAGCAATTTCTTTTCAGCGTTATAGCCGCTTAACTTAACACGGGACGACACCGTGTCATTTCTGCGGGACGACACCTGTCACTTCATCGGGGCGACACCCGGAACCACTGAACGACATCCGGACATATCCAAAACCAGGGCCTTACACCGCCCTTCACTTTTCCAATCCACCCACAAAACATTTTGAAATAGAACTATATCCGGTTAAGTTCCCATGTCCACCCTTGACCGTGGGCACGGCTATTCGAATAGTTTTAGACTCGCAGAGTTGGTACACTTTACCCACAAGAGACGGTTTATCCGTTGCCCCACACGATTCCTTAGCCGTGCGGTTGAGCAAACCATCACAAGAACTGCTCAAAGTACCTCGCCTTCCATCATCTCATCTCATGGGAAACGCCCACTGCGGTGGGTCCCATAAGTGTGCGGGATGTCCCCTTACGAACGCCCAGCACTGGATACTTCACCTTGCTAGCACGCCACGGCGGGACTTCACCCTCCGCGGTGTCCCATTCAAGCCGTCACACATGACCGCTTGCACTACTTCACTCTCCCACTCATGATGATGACTTTCGTGGTCCCAGTAAATTTACTAAGCCAAGTTGTATTTTACAGACTTGTGGTTGTACTTGTTTTACACAGAGGTCATGACAAGATTCAGTCCTTAGTGGTATCTGGCGGTTCTACCACAAACCACACTCTCGCACCCCGCACCATACCCCGAACCATCCGCCCGGATAAATAAGCAATTTGAGGTTTTGGAAATACAAAATAATCATATCCAACATACACCATCATTACCACCATGACTCGCCCAACCAATTTTTCTCGAGATTAAAAGTGATGCTTGAGCGCTCGCGCCATGAGTACCTAAACAATACTAAGCATGGCATATATTTAGAGACTTATTTTTGAAATGTTACTATTATAATTTTGCTAGGCGACAAGGTTCACACATTCAAACATTCCAAAGGAGGGTAATATTATTCAAGTAAAGAATGGGCACATAACTAGAATATTAAATTAAACATGTATTTGCATATAAAATGACAGCATGCAATTTGTTAATTTAAAACAAAGTAATTTGCAGAAAATGTAGGTTCAACATGATCAAAGTATTGACTCGCCTGGCACGGTTTACCGCGGTCTTGAGCTCACACAATACTTGCTCTTAAGCTTCTGGTCTCTATCTTCACTTCAAGCTTAATCTCGCTGGATCCACTGAATCTTCACGACTCCCAATTTCTAATCACGCGACAAACGACTGAATCCAAATAAAAGAGAATAACTCACAAGATCCAAGCAAATCCGAATAAATTAAAATTTTATTTTATTATGAGTTAATGGGCAGTTTGGTTGATTTGAAGCAAGGCCGGTGGTAGGGGATGATGACTCGATCTTTTATTAATAGTTTCTTTTATTATGCTTATATTTATCAAGGAAGTTCCATGAGTTAGAATGGACTTATGAGTAGGTATGATTTTGTCGAGCGTTACTTTACAGAGCATTTTGACTTACCAAATAAATTTTAGAGTGTAGGTGTATCGCATGTTATGGGGTAACATTTTATGTGCATTTAGTTGTCACTAGTCATAACTCATTATTTCATGCTCATCATTCTTATTTATTAATCTAGTATTATGATTCAATTAATGGTACCATTATTCTCTCTATACTTTGGCTACTATTAGGCTTACAAATTAAACGCTAAAGTCACCCTAATGACAACTAATCCTAATTCAAATCATACATAGGCTCTTTAGTTTTAGATTAGATTAAAATAAGTGCTAAAGGCATACTAATCCTGTATATATGATAATAACTAATCCATGAGTAGACATTTATTAAGCTCATGTGCAACCTAATAAATTTTGTACCTTTTATGGATGTATTGTTAATTGGAATTTTTATTAACCTCAGACTATACACAAAACTACATCTTATTAATGCATTTAATTGATAACTAGACCTCATCTATATATCTAAACTGTTTTAGTTGTTCATATAGCAAATAATCACATATTAAAATGTCAAGTACCCTTAGTTTACATACTAATTAATCTTTATTAGCTTTTTTTTTAAACTATTACCAAATTTCTCATGATTCTTACTAATTAACAAGAGCTACAAAAACTTAAAAGTTTGTGGGGAGAATTTTGCAGCCTACCAGGTTCGAACTTGGGACCTTGGATCATTTGCCGATTGTTAAACGCGCTCGGTTTAGCCAACTGAGCCAGAGCTCCTTCGTGACTACCAGGGAGTAACCCCTTTACAAATTGCAATGCAGCAGCTGAGCTCCCCCCCAGAGCCTTCGGCCGAAACAGGGGAGGTGGGTACACGGAGGAGATGGCGCCGCCGTCGGGCGGTGCCCGGAGAAAGGATGGTGGTCGGCAAAGTGAACTGCGGAGGGGGTGGATAGGCCCAGGGAGCGGCGGTGTAAACCGAGAAGAAATGGGGGTGGCTCGGGCGGTTATTTGGGGCGGCCGGCGGTGAGGTGAGGAGAGGGCGCCGGCGGCCGGAGAGGGTAGGAGTTGAGTTGAGGTGGGCGTGTGCTTACGGGGACCAGAGGGAACTCATCAAGGAAGAGGAATTGGCCGGGGAGGCACTGAGGTGACCTGGCGGTGTGGACGGCAGGCGGCGGAGGGGCTTCGCGGCGCCGGCGAGATGAGGTGAGGGAGGGCCGCCGCCGAAGCTTGGGGATGACTCGTGACGCCTCGGGGATGCTCCTGAAGAAGGCAATTGAACCGGAGTGGCTTGTGGAGGGAATGGCCCGTGCGGGAGCGCCGGCGGCAGCCGGTGGTTCGGAGCTAGCGCTTGAGCCCGGGCTGAGTAGGGGGAAGAGGAGGGAGGCACGGGGAAGAAACGGGGTAGCGGACACTTCGTATATAGCTGCAGGTGGCGGGGGAACCGGGCGGAGCGGGGTGAAGGTCCGCCGGGCAATGACCGCACGGGCTCGCGCACAAGTGACGGGGCGAGCACGAGCGCAGGACACGACGCCGGGGAGCGGCGCGGTAATGATGAATGTGATACGACGCGAGCGCGCAGCGGCGCAGGGCGCAGGAAAGAACGGGAGGGAAAGAAGAGGATGACGCGGAGAGTGCCTAGCCACAGAATGGAGGAGGAGAAAAGATGGAGGTGCAGGCGCTCGGGAAAGAAGATAGAAAAGGAGGGGCGCGCAGGGAGTTAGGGACGGGGGCCCCACGGGCGGTGAGAAGAAATGCTGGCACGGGGTGGGGCCCGCCGGCCAGAGGGATAAAGCGGGAAGGGTGAAACGGTGGGCTGGGCGGTTTCGGCTGGCCTGGTTCCACCCTTTTTTTTTTGGTATGTGTAGTTGTGTATATATGGAATTCATGTTTCATTCATCTAATTTCATAGTTGTATATCTAGCCACCAACTTGGTATGTACAAAATTTTGTAGGTGTATTTCATTTATTTGCTTCTATTATTATTTGTGCCCTCATTTTTCCGAAATGAAATTTTATGTTTCAATTTCAAGTCTCCCCCTTTATTTTATGGATCATCTTTCCAGATTCGTATTTAAATTCCTGTTTTCTATCATTTGCGTATTTCCTTTTTAACATTATTAATGTTTGTTTCTTCCTTGAGTTTTTTTTTTTAAACTTTGGAACTGCAACCAAATTTCAGAAAAATACCATAAACTCCAAATTCAAATAAAATATATTGCAAAAATAATTCAAAAACTTCACACTTTCAAATTTCAAATTTTTGGGATGTTACAGCGCTCCTGCGACACCGCGGTTGCGAGCATGTTGCGGGGTTAGCCGATCCCCGACTGGAGATGCCCGCGGGGAGCGGCGTAATGTCCGGCGCCGTGCGAGCTGTACGCCGCGCTGTGAAGTTCTTCCATGAGCGGATATGGGAGTATTGCGGCGAGGCCGCAGCCCTAGTCGAGCTGCAGAAGAACTTGTACGACGAGGGGAACCTTGGCCGGTGTCTGGACGAGGTCCCTCGACGTGACGATGATGGCGCCGCGGCTCCGGAGGACACCGTGGATCCACAGGTGTGATAGGAGGTTGTCGCGTGTTGGGGTGTGTTGTAACCGAAGCCCGGGTTGTCTTCCTCGTTTTGTGTTTGCGAAAATACGGAGTTTTTCGCTGTTAGGATTCCTGCCCCCTTGTCCCGAGCAGCTACCTAACCGGGGCCGACTGCTGATCTCCGACCTCGCAACCCGATGGCGTCTTCGGTGCTGGCAAAGAACCGAGGAAGCGTTGGATTTCTGGGCGAGTCGGGCGTCTTCGAGTGGGACCTCGGTACGGACGGTACGGGGGCATGTCAAGGATGAGCCTGCCGAGTAACAGCCTGATGCGCCGGGGTTGTCTGTGCGCCTTTGTAAACATCCTTAGCAAATACCAAGAACAGTTTTGACCAGATCTCGCGAAGTACATCGCTACCCTCTGGCTACATCGTCCCATGGTAAGCTCGGAGGGTTTGCACGCGCGCCCGTACACGATGGGTTGAGCCCTGCGGGGGCAATGTGATCGAGGTATACACGTAGTTGCGACAACCATACATGCTCAGACCGATATCTCCTCCGGCGTAGCTGACGCCTAGTCGAAGTAGACGTCAAAGTAGACGCGCGAACGCTCCGTCCCCTACCCTTCGGGGTGGTGGCAGCGGAGCTGGCGCCTAGCCGAGGTAGACGCGCGAGCGCTCCGTCCCCCGTCCTTCGAGGTGGTGGCAGCGGAGCTGGCGCCTAGTCGAGGTAGACGCGCGAGCGCTCCGTCCCCTACCCTTCGAGGCGGTGGCAGCGGTGCTGGCGCCTAGTCGAGGTAGACGCGTGGCGCCCGCCCCATCCTTCGGTGGTGGCAGCGAGCCGCGCCTGGTCGAGGTAGACGCGCGAGCGCTCCGCCCCTACCTTCGAGGTAAAGGAACGCGCGAGGCTACGATAGCGAAAATAAAAGTTTCTACCGCGCACACCAGGACATCATGCTAAGGAGGATCATAGATCGTTACCACTAGACGCGCAGCGCAAGAAGAAGAGTTGGAGAAGCCGATCCAACCACGCCGCCGAGGTAGTAGTGGAAGTAGCCGATCGTCCCGACAGATCGTCTCCTCCACGCGATCAACCACACCACGAGCGATCCAATCAGTAGTTTGTTGATGCCGATCAACGCCGCAACGAGCAGCGCCTCCACCGGTATCCACACGTCCGGGCTGAACGCCGATCGCGAGTGTACCAAAGACTCGCGAGCGGCTAGGGTTTGGCTCGGGAGGTGGCGGCTAGGGTTTTGCTCGTGATGAACAGAGCGTGTGTCCATCCTCACCCCACCTCCATATATATAGACCTCCTCACTTGGGCCTCGTGGACCGAGGCCCAATAGTGTGTCTATCCGGATCTCTATCCGAATTGAGCCCACATCCGAATCACATTCGAATTAGTGTTCCAACCTGTTAAGTGTGTGACCACAGAGGTTCACGTATACTTGGTCGTGACCCGAAACGCCTTTCCGGTTACCTGTTAATAGCGGCCTCTAGCAAGACATATTAACCCCAAAGTATACGTAAAGATCATATCGGCTGAACTGTAATGTTCTCATGTACGAATCCCTTTGCCTCACGATATAGATTAAGCTCAAGGCGAGACTCGTGTCATCCTCTTAATAGCTCAATCACTCTCTCGATTCCGTGATGGATTATAAACTTGTGATTGACTCCTCAATCACATTGGCATGGCCATGCACTTTCATAATCCATTACATCGAGGGCCCGAGATATCTCTCCCATAAGGAGGGGCAAATTCTATCTTGATCATTCACATCCCACTACATGTTTCACAAAGAAACCCGAAGACTACTTTTATGACTACCCGATTCACGGAGTAGTGGTTAGTAGTCCCAAAATAGGCTACTACGCATGTTGGGAACCATGATGATCTCAAGTCTAAGGATTCTACATAAACACTACTTGAGACCAACTAATGACACATAGAATCTCTGCAGTGTCTCATGGCGAGTCTATCCAACATATGTTCACTAACACATGTCCATATTATTGATTTGGTATCACCATACCATGATCCATGAGACATGATCATCAATCAATACATATGCGATCTTTGAATCATATTTGTTCCTCATATGATATATGATCGGGATCATTTAGAAATAGCAACATTTAAGCATTAAGAGTCTCATGAATAAGTCACATACTCATTGATCAATAATGATAATGTCTATTTCAAGGAACAAAGTAATGCATCATAAACATAGTATGTGATATATTCAACATCTCCATGTTGCCTCTAGGGCATATCACCAACACAAGGTGGTGGCAGCGGAGCTGGCGCCTAGTCGAGGTAGACACGCGAGCGCTCCATCCCCCATCCTTCGAGGTGGTGGCAGCGGAGCTGGCGCCTAGTCGAGGTAGACGCGTGAGCGCTCCGTCCCCCATCCTTCGAAGTGGTGGCAGCGGAGCTGGCGCCTAGTCGAGTTAGACGCGCGAGCGCTCCGTCCCCTACCCTTTGAGGTGGTGGCAGCGGAGCTGGCGCCTAGTCGAGGTAGACGCGCGAGCGCTCCATCCCCCATCCTTCGAGGTGGTGGCAGCGGAGCTGGCGCCTAGTCGAGGTAGACGCGCGAGCGCTCCGTCCCCTACCCTTCGAGGTGGTGGCAGCGGAGCTGGCGCCTAGTCGAGATAGATGCGCGAGCGCTCTGTCCCCCATCCTTCGAAGTGGTGGCAGCGGAGACAGCCTCTGGCGCTTCTTGCTCACGGGTGTGCTCACGCGGGAACCAGCCTCTGGTGCTTCTCACCCGCGGGTGTGCCTGCATGGGGACCAGCCTCCATTGTTTCCCGCTCGCGGGTGTACTCGCGCAGGACCCAGCCTCTTAACACGTCGTCTTGGTACTCTGCAGGCGGCGCATGGGAGCGGGCCCACGTGGTGCACTTTGCCCGCCGTAGAATTAACTGGGGTAAGCTGTGTTCTGAAGTACATGGGGTTCGATG
Source organism: Dendrocalamus sinicus (assembly GCA_036346575.1). Classification (NCBI taxonomy): domain Eukaryota; kingdom Viridiplantae; phylum Streptophyta; class Magnoliopsida; order Poales; family Poaceae; genus Dendrocalamus; species Dendrocalamus sinicus. Next base: position 53,853 of record JAYEVI010000411.1, on the reverse strand, counting down.
CCCACGCGTTGTTGATACTCCAAGTAGTGCGTGGGGACAGCATCCGCGTCTTATTTATACTCCGAAGGAGTGCACGGGATATACATCCACATCTTATTTATACTCCGAAGAGTACGCACTGGGGTGACGCCCATGCATGCGCGGGGTTCGCGTCTTGTTTATACTCCGTAGAGTGCGCAGGGATAGCATCCGCGTCTTCTTTATACTCCGGAGGAGTGCGTGCGGAGGCGGACCTCGCGCTACATCTTAGTTAGAGTCCAGAGATCGCGCTGCGAGGCGAACCTCCGCGCGTTGCGGCGGTGAAATTGCGTGCGAGGCGGACCTCGACGCTACATCTTATTTATACTCGTGGAGTGCGTGCGAGGCGGACTCGCGCTACGCCTTATTTAGAGTCCGTAGACTGCGCGAGGAGGCGAACCTCCGCGCGTTGCGGGCGGTGAAATTGCGTGTGGAGGCGGACCTCGACGCTACATCTTATTTATACTCCATGGAGTGCGTGCGGAGGCGGACCTCGCGCTACGTCTTATTTAGAGTCCGTAGACTGCGCGCGGAGGCGAACCTCCACGCGTTGCGGGCGATGAAATTGCGTGCGGTGGTGGACCTCGACGCTACGTCTTATTTATACTCCGTGGAGTGCGTGCGGAGGCATCCCCCCGCTCGTCTTTGTTTATACTCATGCCCGTATCTTTGACGGAGAGTGCACGCGCGAACGCGTGTCTTTGTTTATACTCATACCCGTATCTTTGACGGAGAGTGCGCGCGCGAACGCGTGTCTTTGTTTATACTCATGCCCGTATCTTTGACGGAGAGTGCGCGCGCGAACGCGTGTCTTTGTTTCGAAGAATAGAAATTTATGCAAACGGTGAACTTTATTAAATTCCCGTTTGCGCGGGTGAGCACTTACAAAAGAAGGGGGAATGCCAAGCACTAACCGCTAGGAGGGTGGGGCGATCGTTGACGGGCCGCCGCGACCGGGGCAACCTTGTGCGCGTGGAGCGCGGGACGCTCAGGGAGTCCCCGAGGGCTCCGCATCCGCCCTCCCGGCTTAGGTGCCTTGGCGAGCCGCGTGGCATGGGCCCCTGGCGCCAAGTTCTATGCGTCGGGCCATGTCCTGGTCGCCATGAATGGTGATGACGGCCCGCGGCCCGGGAAGCTTCATGCACAGGAAACCGTGATGCGGGACTGCCCCGAGCGTGTTTAGGAGCGGTCGTCCTATTATGGCGTTGTAGGGGTATACGATGTCGACCACGTCGAAGATGGCGTCCTCGCTCCTGACGTTGTCGTTTTGGCCGAAGGAGGTTGGAGGCATATCTGGCCTAAGGCGCACAAGGGCTGCCCTCCAAACCCTTGCAGCGGGACGCCTGAAGGGCCCAAACGGCTCCGAGGGATCCCCATTTGGTCGAAGGCCGTAGCGAAGAGGATGTTTGCGGAGCTTCCTCCATCGACTAGGACGCGCCGGACGTTGCACCCGGCTACGAGGACCCGGACGACCAAAGAGTCTTGGTGGGGGAACTCCACGCCCTCGGCGTCGGCGGGCGTGAATGTGACTTCATGTTGCGCCCGATTCGGCGGCGCTGCGCGGTATGCCGCGACGTGGTGTAGCCTCCGCGCGTAAGCCTTCCGTTGTCTTGCGGCGAACCCCGTGAGGAGCCTCCGAGATGACGTTGATAATCTGCTGGCCGGGCTCCCTCGGCTTGTAATCGTAGGAGGCCTTCCCGAGGTTGTCAGACGTGCGCTGGATGCATAGGAAGCCTTCCGGGCCTGTGCTCCTTGGTCACAGGGGGTGTTGGATGTGAGCCACAACGGGCGCGCGTGTATCCGGGTTTTTGTCCCTGGCAACGCTCTGCCGTAGCGCTGCGATGGTGGCACAAGCACGCATGTCGTGGTTGCCCCGGCTGTGGATTTCGCACCATTGCCCATGGTGCTGGTCGCCGTATTCTTCGCGGGTCCGGTCGTCTCGACCCGGCCGTCTTGACCTCGGCCATGTCCCGTCCTCGCCCTCGGCGCCGGGCCTCGCGACACGGGCGTTGTCTTGGCCGCCCTTGATGTCGAAAACGTAGCGAGATTTCCTGGACTTGCACTGATCGCGCTTGGGCGTGTCGCCTGGCTGGTCATTGTGTTGGGGGTCCTTGCGTTCGGAGGTGCCCTTCGGCTGCTCTTGCTTACGCTTGCCTTTCGAAGGGCCCTGTTTTGGCGAGTCTTCGGTCTTGACCGAGCCTTCCATCTTGTTAGAGTCGGAGTCATCACCGTGTCGCCTCTGTGCGTCCTCCTCCGCTCTGGCATACTCTTCCATCTTGTCGAAGAGTTTCCCGACCGTCTTAATGGGCTTGCGCGCGTTGTACTCGGCCATCGGCCCCGGTTGGAGGCCTTGTATCGCTGCGTTGATGACCGTTGTTTCGTTGACGTCCTTGACTTGGCAGTGCACCTTCGCGAAGCGCTTGAAGTAATCCCGGAGCCTCTCCTCCGGCCTCTGCTTGACTGCAAAGAGCTGGTCCGCATTGACACGCTCGATGTAGTTTCCCTGGAAGTTGTTGTAGAGTCGGTTACGGACCTGTTCCCACGTGTAGATGGACTATGGTTCAATGGTGAAGAACCAGGACAGCGCCACCCCATGTAGCGCGAGGGGGAGCCCTTTTGCCTTCGTGGTGTCGTCTCCGCCAGCGGCTTCGATGGCGGTCTCGTACAAGCGCACGAACTCTCGCGGGTCCGAGTCGCCTTTGTAGGCCTCGATGACGCTCGGGAACTTGAAATCTTCGGGCCATGGCGTCTGCTGTAGGCCCGCAGAAAGCGGGGACTCCGGGTCCACGCGCCGTAGTGGGGCGCGGCTAGACGTGGGGCGTCGCGGCTATCCGCCTTTCGTATGGGTTCGGATGCCACCGCCGGGGCGTGTTGGCTCGGGCCTCCAGCATGTCCCGGACGGCTCGCGGAGGTCCGTTAGCTCCCGCCGAACGCGCCGAGGGCCGCCAGAAGGCCGCCTCTCTGCGGGCGTGACCAGGGCCGTCTGTGCGCTTGGCGATGCCGCTGGCAAGGTGGTGACCACGGCCTGCGCGCCCAGGTTGCGCGCCGCGTTGTTGTCGCCGGGATTGGTCGTCGCGTCTATGGCGGGGTTGGTCGTCGCGTTGATGGCGGGGTTGGTCGTCGCGTCGATGGCGGGGTCCTCGGTCGCACCTACACCACCGCTCATACCTGCGGCTGCTAAAGCCGAAGCCCTCGTGCTAACGCGAGACTTCGTCGCCTCCGCCTTCTTCTTCTTCGCCGCCGATGGTGAAGCTTTCTTTGGTGCCATCCTCCTTCAAGTCTGGAGGCTTGCCCTTGTCCTCCTGAAAGCATCTAGGCCCCTAAAAATATTGGTTTTGGTAATTAATGAAATTATGTGAATATGGGACTAATGTGTGCATTAAGTGTTTGAAAGGATAAGTTCAAATAGCAAAGAAAGAGGCTCACAAAATATCCCATGAAGATTCAAAGATCTCTAGGGCGACAAGGTAAATAGTTTAGGTATCTATTTTATTTTACCGGTCTTGGAGTTAGGTTGAAAGACCGGATTATAGGATAGACGCCGTACTATTAAGAGGGATCATGGTGATTGCTTGATCATGTTCAAATGTGCCCTTTGGATCAATTTAGGATCATGCATGCACTTAGAAATTAAAATCAAATCAAATATGTGCATTGTCAGAAAATCCGGTAGTTCCGGTGTTAATTGGGCGGAACTACCGCAGGTCCGGTAGTACCGGGCGCCCGGGCGGAACGTTTTTTCCAGAGAGCGCCCGGACTCAGACTTATTCTCTTGGAAAACGGAAGTACCGCGGGTTGAACTGCGGAACTACCGGATGGCTCTCAAAATTTCAAAGTCGATGTGATGAAGGCTTCCTTTTAGGGTATTCCTCAAATAGTAAAGCCTATAGGGTCTTTAATAAAAATTCGGATTTAGTGGAAGAATCATGTGATGTTCAATTTGATGAAACTAACGGCTCTCAAGAAGAGCATGAAAACTTGGATGATGTAGGAGATGAAAGTCTTCGCAAGGCAATGGAGAACATGCAAATCGGAGACATCAAGCCAAAGGAGGATCCAACGTCACCAAGCTCATCTAGACAAGTAGAACCACCTTCTTCTTCCACAACAAACGATGTTCAAGTTATAGAAGATGAAGAAAAGGATCAACCGCAAAATATTTTCAAGATTCACAATGCAATAGCCAAGGATCATCCAATTGACCAAATATTGGGTGACGTGAGTAAGGGTGTTCAAACTCGCTCTAGAGTAGCTTCATTTTGTGAACACTATTCTTTTGTATCTTCACTTGAACCTAAGCGTGTAGAAGAAGCATTAGATGACCCGGATTGGATAAATGCTATGCATGAAGAGTTGAATAACTTTGCTCAAAACGATGTTTGGACTTTGGTGGAGAGACCCAAGGAGCACAATGTCATTGGCACAAAATGGGTCTTCCGGAACAAACAAGATGAGAACGGAATTGTGGTAAGAAATAAAGCAAGGTTAGTAGCTCAAGGTTATACTCAAGTCGAGGGCTTAGATTATGATGAGACTTTTGCGCCCGTTGCTAGACTTGAATCAATTAGAATCTTGCTTGCCTTTGCATCATGCTTTGACACTAAATTGTTTCAAATGGATGTCAAAAGTGCATTTCTTAATGGTACAATTTCCGAATTAGTATATGTGGAACAACCCCCAGGATTTGAAGACGCTAAATACTCAAATCATGTGTATAGATTATCAAAGGCGCTATATGGTTTAAAGCAAGCTCCTAGAGCTTGGTATGAACGCCTCAGAACTTTCTTGTATCAAAAGGCTTTAAAATTGGTAAAGTAGATACAACTCTATTCACAAAAATTATTGGAGATGATTTCTTTGTATGTCAAATCTATGTTGATGATATTATATTTGGTTCTACTAATCAAGACTTTTGCAAAGAATTTGGTGAGATGATGTCTAGGGAATTCGAGATGTCGATGATTGGTGAGCTAAGCTACTTCCTTGGACTTCAAATCAAACAACTTAAAGATGGGACGTTTATAAGCCAAACAAAGTATGTGAAGGATCTACTCAAGAGATTCGGAATGGAAGAAGCCAAACCCATCAAAACACCCATGGCAACAAACGGGCATCTAGACCTCAACGAAGAAGGTAAGTCGGTAGATTTAAAGCTTTATAGATCCATGATTGGTAGTTTACTTTATCTTACCGCATCTAGGCCCGACATTATGTTTAGTGTATGCATGTGTGCACGTTTTCAAGCTTCTCCAAAAGAGTGCCATTTAGTGGCCGTAAAGAGAATTCTAAGATATTTAAAACATTCCTCAAGCATAGGGCTTTGGTATCCCAAAGGTGCAAATTTTGAATTAATTGGATATTCGGATTCCGATTATGCGGGATGCAAAGTGGATAGAAAAAGCACCTCGGGTAGTTGCCAATTTGTAGGAAGATCTCTAGTATGTTGGTCATCCAAGAAACAAAATTCCGTAGCACTTTCAACCGCCGAAGCCGAATATATTTCCGCGGGAAGTTGTTGTGCTCAATTGCTTTGGATGAGGCAAACATTGTTGGATTATGAGATTAAATTTGATAAAATGCCTCTTTTGTGTGATAATGATAGTGCTATCAAAATATCCAACAATCCCGTTCAACACTCAAGAACCAAGCATATAGATATACGCCACCATTTCTTGAGAGATCATGTGAGCAAGGGAGATATTGAAATTAGCCACATCCGAACCAAAAATCAACTAGCGGACATTTTCACCAAACCACTAGATGAAAGCCGCTTTTGCAAATTGAGGAATGAATTAAATGTCATAGACTACTCAAATGTAGCTTGAAATCTCATTTCATCCATTTCTGCTTATTTGTTGTGCTCATATGGATTTTATTGGATTTTCTCCTCTTTTGGTCAAAAATTCGTTTAAATTTATAAAAACTAGTTTCAAAGTATAGCAATAGCTCAATTGATGCATAATGATCCCAATAACTTTAGTTAGATGCAAAACTAGGGATCATTTGCAAAATTTCAAGTTCTAAAGTCAAATCTGAAAAGTTCCAAAATCCGAACTACCGCAGCTTCATTGTGCGGTACTTCCGCTCTGACAGAAAAACCGAACTACCGCAATGTAATCCGCGGAACTTCCGGAATTTCTGTGAACACGGAACTACCGGCGTGTTACGCGCGGTACTACCGTTTTCAGCGGGATTTGTTGCGGTTTCCAAAACCGTCGACTGCCTTTACTCCTCCCTCTTAACTCCTACCGTTTCTATCTCTCTCTCTCCTCTCCCACTCCCAAAACCGCAGAGGGTTCTTCCTCCTCCTCCTCTCCTCCCTTCAAACCTCTCTCTCCCAAAACTCCTCCTCCTCTCCCGATCTTCGAATCCGAGGGGAGCTTTTCATTTTTGGGCGATTCCTTGCACTCCCAGGGTTCCTCTCCTTCGACTCCACAAGGTAAATCGGATCAAATCCCTCTTTATCTTGTTCTAAGGACCCTAGGGTTGAAATTAGGTGAAATTTGAAATGTAGCGATTTTTGCTGTAGTTTCTTTGGGCAAAGTAGTTTGTTTGGGGTATTAGAATGTTTATTCATACATGCACTGGATTCAATCCAAGAAATACCCCAAAAAGATTCAATTTTTAACATGCCCTAGAAATGTCCAGAAAAACCGGAACTACCGGTCGAGCGGCATGTTTAATGCCGGAACTACCGGATTTCCCGGAAGTTCCGCAGTTTTGCCGCCGGTACTTCCGTTTTTCCTGGAACAGCAGAAACTTATTGCTTTCAATTTCAAACCTACTTTCACTTATCCTACCTCACACCTTGATTATCCTAATATGTCGTTGAAGATGCCGAGGATGAAGAATGTCTCGCACAAGTCCTATGGGGGCACTGCTGGTCAATCCTCCTCCTCGACTCCTGCATCTCAGACGGCGGAGCATAAGGGCAAGGGTCCCGCCTCCAACCCTGAGAGTGACTCAGAGGATTCGCATGAGAGCGGATCCGAGGCCTCGCATGAGAGCGAGGAGTATGCAGTTTCAGATGAGGAGATGCCTGCGGTAACTGCAGACGAAGAAGTGGACCTTTCCAAGATTACCAATGAGGACTATGCTATCCTTCGCCGCAATCGGTATGTACGCCTCGCAACTCAATGAACCCCGCCATTCCAAGTTTCAAGAGAAGGTGTACCAAGAGATGTATGGTCCCGCCGCAAGTTTGCTGCACACAAGTATGTGGATTGGGATCACTTGTCGCAGATTGACAAGTTCACGGTGCTTATCGGCTCTTTCAAGAGCCGATATCCATCAACTTGTTGCATTCAAGTGCAACTATATGGACAACATGATTCGGCAGTTCTATGCTACCCTGTATATCTCTCCCAACTTTGAGCACCTGAGTTGGATGACAGGGACCCAGTTCATTGAGTGCACCAGGCACGAGTTTGAGTTGGCACTTGGGACGGAAACCAGTGCTTATGAGAAGGTGTACAGCAAGCGTGCTCTTCCTATTGCTGCATATTCAAAGTATTATGACCAAGCAGCTGAACGATCACTGGGGACGATAATTGGCTTACTCCCTATTCCCAGCCTTGTCAACAGGATCATCAACCACACCATTTTTCCCAAGAGTGGAAATTATGATGCTATTCGTGGCCATGCGTGGAATGTGATTGATTATATTATGCGCAGCCAAAAGTTTGATGTGGTGGATCTTATCATCAGGGGAATCGACGCCAATAAGAATGACAAACAGAAAAGGATAAACTTTGCACCATTCATTATGGCTGTGATCATTCGTAAGATCGATACCGAGGAGCACTCGCACCCGCACAAGCCATACAAGCCGCGTGCGAGCCCCCTGCTCCTGCTCCTACTGTTCCGTGCTCGCCTCGGCCTCGGCCTCAAGATCGTGCGGCCGATCCTCCTCCCGAGGCGAGGGCGATGTCACCTTGTCCCATCTACTCCGCCATTCTCGAGCTTGAGGAGCGCCAGATGTCTTGATCTCCACCGTGTCTTCTCTTGGTGATCGCGTATCATCCTTGGAGAGTGCAGTTCATCCGCCTTCTCCAGCTTCACTATGGTCGCCGCACTCGTCGCCGTGGTCCTCCTTCTCCCAAAGGCAGCTCAGACTAGCTCCTCTTTTGGTACTTGATGCCAAAGGGGAGAAAATGTAGCAAGGAGAAGTTTAAGTCTTTATCTATTTGTAATAAGATATGGTGAAATGAACCATGTAATGCTTAATGTGTTGCTTAAAACTCTGTGGATGTTTAGTTTTTTAATTTCTAATGCATTGTAATGAACTATGTTATGTCCTTAATGCAATGCTTATTTACTTGTCTATTGCGTATCTTTGAATTTTAGTAAATGTGCTATGATGTGTTTCATGCCTGATTTTATTTTTAGAATTCATATAAATTCTTATAAAATTTGTTGCACATGTTTAGGGGGGAGCTCTTTCTTATTAGCTTCTAAAATGCAAAAATTCCCCATGTTCTAAAACTGCTAAAATTTCAAAGACCTTGTGATATACCTCTTGCAAACTAGGAGTATATCCAAATCTTAAATTCTTCTCAAAATTTGCTCCTATTGTCATCAATTACCAAAAAGGGGGAGATTGAAAGCATCTAGGCCCCTAAAAATATTGGTTTTGGTAATTAATGAAATTATGTGAATATGGGACTAATGTGTGCATTAAGTGTTTGAAAGGATAAGTTCAAATAGCAAAGAAAGAGGCTCACAAAATATCCCATGAAGATTCAAAGATCTCTAGGGCGACAAGGTAAATAGTTTAGGTATCTATTTTATTTTACCGGTCTTGGAGTTAGGTTGAAAGACCGGATTATAGGATAGACGCCGTACTATTAAGAGGGATCATGGTGATTGCTTGATCATGTTCAAATGTGCCCTTTGGATCAATTTAGAATCATGCATGCACTTAGAAATTAAAATCAAATCAAATATGTGCATTGTCAGAAAATCCGGTAGTTCCGGTGTTAATTGGGCGGAACTACCGCAGGTCCGGTAGTACCGGGCGCCCGGGCGGAACGTTTTTTCCAGAGAGCGCCCGGACTCAGACTTATTCTCTTGGAAAACGGAAGTACCGCGGGTTGAATCATGGAACTACCGGATGGCGGTAGTACCGCACCCGAAAGGAACTTTATTTCCGAGAGCGCCGAGTTTAACTTAGCCTCTCGAAACGGAAGTACCGCGGATTGACTGCGGAACTACCGCATGTGCGGAAGTTCCGATACTCGTATGAACTTTATTTCCGAGAGTGCCGAATAAAACTTAAACTCGCTGAGATCGAAAGTATCGGGTCTTGGAGCGGAACTTCCGGACTTCCGGAAGTACCGCGATTTCAACGGCGGTAGTACCGCACTCATTGACCAACGGTTACTTCTGACTCACTGACATAGCCGCTCGACCGGTCGAGAGTCCGAAGTACCGCGGTTTTGCTGCAGAGTTCCGATTTCCTGAATTTTCAGAATTGTTTTTTGTAATGGCTAATTGAGGTTGGTGAGGGTATAAATACATCCCCACCAGAACTTGTAGTTGTTGTTGAACCTCCATTGAATACATTTGAGACTAGTGCAACCTCTCACACCTCATTCACTCACTTGTGCATTCAAATTGAGGTAGTTGACCCAAAATTCAAGTGCATTGCATTCTAGTTGATCCATTAGGCATTTGAGTGAGATCAAGCCGCTGTGATCTTTTCTCTTGGTGCTTGCCGCACCTAGACGGCTTAGCGGAGGTCCGTGATCTTCTCAAGAAGATTGTGAGAAGGCCCTAAGATTGTGAAGGCTCGAGCTCGCCTACCCGAGAGGAAAAGGCTACCAATAGTGATCGAGGTGTTTAGGCTCATTCGTGGAGCCGGTCCGATTTGTTCGGGCTTACCTCAACGTGGACTAGGGAGACCGCAAGTCTCCGATCACCACGTAAAAAGTAATCGTGTCAATTGTGGTTTGCTCTCTTGTGATCATTTTCATTCAAGCAACGCTCTTCATTCATATTACTTGATTGCTTGCTTAGTTAGAGTAGCAATTGTTGTTCTCTACTATTTGATATTGCTCTTCGTCGATTACTTGAGCTAGTGATTGTTTGAGCCTCACTAGGTTGATTAGTGGTGTTATTGTTATCCTGCTCTAGTATATCCATCAAGTTTAAAATTGCTAATTAGAATTAGGCGAAAATTTTAAAACCTCCTATTCACCCCCCTCTAATCGGCCTCCTCGATCTTACACCTCCCCACGGACGGCGCCAACTGTTGTGGTTACAGACCAAACAGAGAGAGTGTGTGGTAGTGGAGAGTTGAGTAAAGGAATGGCTTAGCCCCCTCCTCCCGTGGCATATGCCACATATATATTCATATGGGGAGTGTTTGTACAGTTATACCCTTACACATGAGTATTCCACTTGGGGGCTCTTATGTCATTACACATGTCCTATTTCGGACCTAACAGGCCTACTGGGCTTAGGTGGGGGCCACCCCTACAACAAGTAGCCTGCTATTAGTTGTGAGTTTTGCATCATTAGTTTATTATTTTTGTCTCCTAATAAAACTTGGAATTAAAATATTGCCCACATTTGTAACAATCCAGAAATCTTATTGTGAATTTTGTTGCAATACAGCAATGGCTAGTGCTTCGATGCGATGAAACACGAGAGGTTTTCTGTCGAACTTTCGTAGATGGCGCACTAGAGCCAAGTTTTGGCTCATGTCTTTGGAGCCGTGGTGGGTTATCCACCCGCAGATCCATTTACGATGGAGCAGTACATGCAGTTTGAAAATGCGAACAATACTACTCTTGGCTGCATTCTGACTGTTCTGGCAGATCAGCTTTATGATGTGTACATGAACTACAAGTCCGCAACAAAGTTGTGGGATGCACTAGAGCACAAATATGCAGAGGCAGAGGCAGGTCGTTGGCTCTACATATGTGAGCAATTTTTTGATTTTAGCATGGATGAGGCTAAGTCCATAGTGGGACAAGCTCATGACCTCTAGCTACTAGTCGGTGAGATTGCACACCTGGGCTGTGTGTTGCCTCCGAAGTTTGTGGCTACGGGCATTGTTGCTAAACTCTCTGCCTCTTAGCGGGATTTTGCTACTAGCTTGAAACATAAGAGGGAAGAGATTTCTGTTGAGAATCTCATTGCAGCCCTCGATGTGGAAGAAAAAGCAAGAGCAAAAGATGCACCTAGCACATCTGACGAGAACAATGCAAATGTCATACAGAAAAAGACTGTTGCTAAGAAGTACAAAACCAACAAACCGAACAAGACAACTAGCTTTAAGAAGAAAACGAGAAAAAGGATTTGAAGGACAGACTGCTGAAAAGTGAAAAGACGGTCATATGGCGAAGGATCGTTGTTTTCGCAAGATCGTGATGGTGAACGACCTAAGAAGAAGGTTGTTAACGTGACCATAGGCGAGGCCTCGACTTCAAGAGGGTATGGTAATTCACCGTTGTCTTTAGCTTGTCAATCCACCGATTGGTGGGTTGATACCGAGCTAATGTTCACGTATATTCTGATATTTCCTTGTTTTCTTCTTATCAGCAACAGGGCTTCTCCGTCCTAATGGGAAATGGGTCGCATGCTTCTGTTCTTGGTGTTGGCACGGTGGAACTGAAGCTTACTTCAGGGAAGATTGTTCACTTGAAGAACGTGCAGCATGTTCCTACAATAAAGAAGAACCTCGCTAGTGGTTCTCTCCTATGCAGGGACGGTTATAAGTTAGTTTTTTAGTCAAATAAAATTGTAATATCTAAGTTCGGAAAATTTGTTGGTAAAGGCTATGAGAGCGAAGGCTTGTTCCGCCTAAGTATTTTTAGAGTCTTGTTATAATCTGAATGTTGCAACTGGTTTAAATAAATGTGAGGCAAATATTTGGCATTCTTGTTTCTGTCATATGGGTTTTGATAGTATTAGTAGAATGTCCAGATTAGATTTAATTCCAAAATGTGAAATTGTCAAAGGATCAAAGTGCTAATCATGTGTGCAAGCAAAGCAACCTCGAAAACCCTTTAAGGGATTAGAGGATGAAAAGAACTTGGCACTTTTAGATCTTATTCATTCAGATTTGTGTGAAATGAATGGATTATTGACAAAAGGAGGCAAAAGATATTTTCTAACTTTTATTGATGATGCAACACGCTACTGCTATGTGTATTTGCTGAAAACTAAAGATGAAGTTTTAAACTACTTTAAAACTTATAAGGCCGAGGTTGAGAACCAACTAGAAAAGAAAATAAAAAGATTGAGATATGATTGTGGAGGAGAGTATGTCTCTCTTGAATTCTCCTAATTCTATGTGGAGGAGAGTATGTCTCTCTTGAATTCTCCTAATTCTATTCGGAGCATGGAATAGTCCATGAATTTACACCATCATATTCACCCTAATCAAATGGGGTAGCTGAGAAGAAAAATCGGACAATAACAGACTTGGTTAATGCCATGTTAGAGAGTGCCAGGATGCCTAAGCCATGGTGGGGGGAAGCTATTCTAACATCAACTTTCGTTCTAAACAGAGTAATCACTAAAAAGAGTGAGATTACTCCATATGAGGGATGGAAGGGGAGAAAACCTAATGTTAATTTTCTGCGAACTTGGGGGTGTTTGGCAAAGTCAATATACCATTGCAGAAAAAGAGAAAACTTGGACAAAAAACAGTCGATTATATTTTTCTAGGATATGCTCAAAATAGCACGGCCTATAGATTTTTAGTAGTTAAATCAGAAACTCCTGAGATTATTGCTAATACAATAATGGAGTCTAGAGATGCTTCATTCTTTGAGAATATCTTTCCTATGAGAACAGTAGGCAGTACCTCACGAATAGAGAATGTTCAAACTGATAATATTGAAAGTGAGAATAATCAAACTTCTGAACTTCCCACCATTTCTGAACCAATATGTGATATCCCTGAGGAAGATAACAATCTAGTCGAGGAGCAAGAGACAAAGGGTTGAGAAAACCTTGGGTGACGACTTTATTGTATACCTCGTGGATGATGTGCCAAAGACTCTTTCGGAGGCTTATGCATCCCCTAATGCTGAGTATTGGAAAGAGGCAGTCCATAGCGAGATGGACTCTATCATGGCTAATGGGACTTGGGAGATCACGGATCGTTCTATCGGGTGTAAACCTGTAGGATGTAAGTGGATCTTTAAAAAGAAACTAAGGTCTGATGGAACAATTAAGAAGGACAAGGCAAGGCTTGTGGTCAAGAGTTACACCCAGAAAGAGGGAGAAGATTTCTTTGATACCTATTCTCCTGTCGCCAGACTAACTACCATCAAAGTGCTCCTTGTGTTAGCATCTTCCTATGGTCTGCATGTTCATCAAATGGACGTGAAGACAGCTTTCCTTAATGGAGAGTTGGAGAAAGAAATCTATATGGATCAACCAGATGGTTTTGTGATTTCTGGACAGGAAAATAAAGTATGCAGATTATTGAAATCTTTATATGGCCTAAAACAAGCACCAAAACAATGGCACGAAAAGTTTGACAAAACTTTGACATTCGCTGGCTTTGTTGTGAATGAAGCTGATAAATGTGTGTATTATCGTTATGGTGGGGGTCAAGGAGTTATCTTATGTCTGTATGTAGATGACATACTTATATTTGGAACAAACATTATCGTATTTGATGAGGTCAAATATTTCTTATCTCGATGTTTTGATATGAAAGACTTGGGAGAGGCAGATATCATTTTGAATATTAAATTGATCAAAAGTAAGGATGGGATTACTTTGAATCAATCCCATTATGCTGAGAATATATTAAGCCGGTTTGGTTTTGAAAACTGTAAAGTTTCACCAACACCCTATGATGCGAGCATTAAGCTTCGAAAGAATCAGGGGTTAGGTAAAGATCAATTAAGATATTCACAAATTATTAGGTCACTTATGTATTTAGCTGGTGCCACAAGACCTAACATTTTATTTGTTGTGAGCAAATTAAGTCGGTTTACGTCTAACCCAGGAGATGATCACTGGAAGGCACTTGAAAGAGTGTTGCGCTACTTGAGAGGCACAACATCTTTTGGAATACATTATACTGGACACCCTTCTGTATTAGAAGGATACAGTGACTCTAGTTGGATCTCTGATGCGGATGAGATCAAAGCTACAAGTGGTTATGTATTCACTTTAGCTGGTGCTGCAGTTTCATGGAGGTCTTGCAAACAGACCATATTGACGAGGTCAACCATGGAAGCAGAACTTGTAGCACTTGACACAGCCACAGCTGAGGCTGAATGGCTGAGAGAGCTTCTATTGGACTTGCCATTGGTTGAGAAACCAATACCTGCAATCTTGATGTACTGTGATAATCAAATAGTGTTGGCCAAAGTCACAAGTACAAAGGATAATATGAAGTCCTCTAGACATGTGAAGCGTAGGCTTAAATCTATTAGAAAACTGAGAAACTCTGGAGTGATTGCTGTGAACTATATTCACACTGAGAAAAATCTAGCAGACCCTTTTACAAAGGGGTTAGCACGGAAAGCGATTTCCGTTGCATCTATGGACATGGGAATGAGGCACATTTAAGTTATATCACAATGGTAACCCATACCTTCTTGATCGAAGATCCCGTGACTTAGGCAATGGGAAAAACAAATTGATGTTGTAACAAGAGAGTACATATTTATTATACCCATGTTCTAATAAACAATATACTTTCGACTGTATGGAAGGTTGGCATGAAGCCTTAATGTATTCTGTTGTCAAAATAAGGAAAATGTATTAGCCTACATGACACCTAGAAAGAATACACCTACTTGAGCTTAACTATGTGGTCGCAGTTCGCGAGAACGGGGCATTCTCTAGAAAGCTCATGAGCAGATAAGGGAGCATGACCATATAACGCTCCGTTTAGGTGTGGTTCATTGGCAGCCTAGTACTAGTAAACTGAGCATGACCAAGATTTTACGTTTGAATTTGAGGCTTTACTGGGGTTTTGATGATAGAGAGTTACTAGTGGATAAATGGCTGGTTGAATGTGTCAGTTACCAATGGGTAAATGGCTGTTTTAATCATGTCAGTTATCAGTCTGTCTAAATATGCCTGGAGACATCCAGAGTGTAAAGAATAATCCTACTGCCTCCATTTTTTCCTTCTCTGCGATTTTGTGCTCGAGCATCGCTCGTTCAATCTGCCGACCTTTCTTCCCGGTGTGCACCTGGAAGGAGGGAGAGCGGCTATCTCCAAAGTAGAGAGTACCTGCACGGGGCGGCAATAAGGTTTCTAGGCAGCGTATCTGCGCGACCGCTCACTGCACTGCGTCATGTACGTTCTGCACTGCGTCAAGCCTGCGCAGCTTCCTGTTTATCAGGCTAACAAGTAAGTCGTTCGCGCGCACGTTTGACTTGTTTACTATATTCTTTCTTGAGTATATTCTGAAGTATGATGAGTAGTCTGCTGTTAGTTATGAGTTTTGCATCATTAATTTATTGTTTTTATCTCCTAATAAAACTTAGAATTAAAATATTACCCACATTTGTAACAATCACCGCCACCTGCATCTAGCTGCCCATCCCCTACGATCGCCTTTGTCCACGCCAAGAATGCCAGTGGCGAATCTAGAGTGTTTGGCTCGGGGTGAAGTGACACCGACGCTTTTCACCTTAGTCCATATAACCCGTTTAGTATATAAACATTGATCCCCATCGCAAGTTACAAATTAGTGTTATAGTTCGTAACGATCCCGACAACTTTTTTTTTCCTGATCCGCCTCCGAGAACGCGTGCGCTAAGTTCTGTCCGCCTGCATGCCCTGACATCTCATCGCGTTCTATACCTCACTCACGGCATGATGCCACCAGGTTCAGTTGGTGCCGCGCGCGCGCGTCCCCAACGGCGCAACATCTTGGGAATTGCATCTCCTCGCTAATTATCGTAACTAAGATTTCAACTTTGCTCAATTGCTTGAAAGAGCTAGCTCTCATTGGTTAATGCATTGTGTTCTTGATTCTTGATGAAGTGTTTGTGTGTGGTGTAGGGTCTGAATGCGAGCCTAGAACAGCATGCTGATACTGCAGGAGAGCGTCGGGGTTGCTGGTGCTGTGCTCGCGTGCAAACGCACGCGTCGTCCTCTTAGTTGTATCCTCTTACCCTTGCACTTGCGATGATGGCAGGCGCGGTCGAGGGAGAGTGCCAACAGATGCGCCGCGCAGGCACGAGAACCGTCGCCCTACTGCAGCCGGCCAGCTGACGCACGCAAGCGCTGGCATGCATGCCACGGACACGGCTCCATATACAGGGTTTGTTTTAGTTACGGTTTGTAGTTTTTATCTATAAGTTATTAATCTAATAAATAGTGATTATTAAGATAAATTAAAAACTAAAAATCATGGAAAAACAAAAAAAACAGAATCTATTGCACGCGAGTTGTCCAGGGCGAAGATGGCCGGGGTGGCCGGTTAGCAAGTCTTTATACGCAATTCCAAGTGATTAGCAGCTTAATTATGGCACGTCAAATTTGTTGAGAAACTAGCGTCGTGTAGCAATTCGTGCAACCAATTTACACAATTAGAACAAGAATAAACACAACAATTAGACAATACAAAAGTATATGAACAATGGATAAAGACGTGAGAGCGAGCAATCCAATAATCTTTTTTATTGCAATGATTTTTGTGTACAAAATAGTTAGTTAGTCAACTAATCTAAAAGACTTTTGGTTGAAAACCACCTCTCCTTGGACAAGAAGAATGAACCCGAGCGGGACTTGGCCGCACATCTCCTTACGGGGATTGGTTTCTTGACATTCCTAGTCCTGGACTAATACCGTGACATGCACATGTGTAACAGCTAAAAAAGTTCCAAAAATACATGATTTTTTTTTGCAAAATCTCTCGAGTTGCTTGTTGCTTTTTTTTCTTCTAAGTTCGTTGCATTTTTCATGCGCCAGAATTCTATCTTTTCCCTAAAATCCCTGAAAAGTCGTCTAATTTTCTTAAAATTTTTTCTTTCGTGGGTCGTTTCTAGGCCTGCCCCACGACATTCTCTCTTTTTCTTTCTTTCTCCCTTCTTTCTTTTGTGGGCCGAAGCCTATTTTTTTCTTTTTTCCCCCTTTTCTTTGGACATCCCATATCATCTCAACCTAGTTCCTATGTTGCCCAACTCTTAGACCCAGCCGTCCTGCTCGTCTGGTCAGCCACCTCGCTAGCCATGTGATAGTGCCACCACCGCTGCACCCTCGCTCCTACGCTAGTGCTACCATAACTCTGCATGATAAATTTCACATCACTGCACGTCAGAACACAAGATGTAGTCCTATTGTCTCTTCTCGACTTTATTGACTGGACTTTTGTGTGTACAAAATCAATCTCCTCTCCCTTTAAATAGAGGAGGAGTGGAAGGTAGGCCAATAACTATCTATATAGGACTAAATTATTCTTATTATGTTATATGGGCCTTATAGGCCTGTTTAGATAAAATTTTCACATAATCAGACTCATCGAAACGGGCCCATATACAACAAGGATAAAGGATAGAAGCCAAGCGATTTTAGTAGAAGAGCGAGGAGTGGCTTAAGAGTTGTTTGTTTTAGATGGAGATAAAGTTTGCTTAGAGCTAGCTAGGAGAAGTGATTTTTTTCTGGATTTATAGGGGTTTTTTTTGTGGGAGGTGGAGGTGGAGCAATGCATTGTTGATTCGCATTGTTTTGTGTTTGATCATTTTTGTGAGCAATTTTTTTGCCCATGCCCCGCCCCTAGCTATATCACATTAGTAAGCACAAAGTTCTCCCATACGTTGTGTTGTGCTGCATTGCGGAATTTAGTTACTTAGTAAAATTGTTCATGCATTGCAACGGATTGAAAGACTTATTACATGTTCTATAAATAGGATATCGGGTTGTTTTAACAATTGTATTTATTCGAAGTACGTGCACAGCTTGTACCGCACTCTCACTTCGGGGTTCATCGCTGCGTCCAGATGAGCTCCGCTCCAGCTCGCATTGTGCCTCTTATCACCGATGCTAGGCCTATGTCGCGCCTTCGGTTTCCTGTCACACACACACCAAGCTCCACTCTGGCTCACGTCGTGCCGGGCCAAGGTCCGTTCGTGACATCCATGGCGCCTTAGCCATGGTGCTCGGCCTGATGGCGCCACACCCTCGCACTTTTATTGCTTGACTCTTCCCATGGGCAACTAAGTAGTAGTGCATACTACATGGTCTTCTCTTCCAGCAAACTTACAATTGGGTCCCACGTATAGTACAACCCGGTTGCTTTTGCGGCCGTCTGCACTTAAAAGGACTGAACAGCAGCGCATGCAACCGAACCCACCGACTTATTCAGGCGTCTAGCTAGCAAATCAAATCCACTGCAACTAAACGACCAAAATAAAAATTAAGCCTTGAGCATGGACAGAGAAGGATACTTAGAGTATGTACAAAAGTGTAATGCCAACTGTTTATGAGCTTTATCATATAGAATACAGTATAATATGAAAGAAGATAAGAGGAAGTATAGAGAATTGAACTATCTCTTATGCAGTAGTCAACTGTAATACGAAAAATAATATATATTATTTATAAATGAGCTGTCTATATAGACATGTAAAAAGATAATATATTATACGAGTTGTCTTTAAGGCAACATATACTATACGCTCAAACTTAGGGTACACTCACGGTACACTTTAACTAAAAAGTCACGAAAAATTCTGAGAAAATTTATACATGTATTTTATGGTTTACTCCACCTATGTATAAAATTATAAGTTTAAATTCATTCTATGTTAATAGCAGTAAAATAGAGAAAATTCTGACAAATTAACTCTTAACATTTGTCAGATTTTTCTCCTTTTTTGTTACCGCTAACATATAATGAATTTGAACTTAAAATTTTGTGCATAGCTAAACTAAGTTTAGAAGAAAATGTAGAAATTTTATCAGAATTTTTTGTGACTTTTTAGTTGAGATGTATCGTGAGTGCACCCCAAGCTTGAATGCATAGGATATGCTGCCTGTCTTTAGTGCTATCTATAAATGATATAGATGATATTATAGATAGTAATTTCCTATACCATTATATCTACCGTGTATCTACGCACTATCAATGTATCATCAAGTTTCTTTATCTCCGCAGGTCCATGGACATATTAAATCCTTCCGTTGAAGATTACTCGCAAAAGCACTATGTTGTAACTTGTATGTAAACGCCAACTAATTCAAAGCATTCACATCAACCAGTAGCACAAACACGACCGAGTCAATAAAATTTAGGAAAAGTTTTGGCATACATGTACAAATAGAATTGTGGTAAGTATGCTGGTCTCACATTCATATTTGTTGTGGCTTGTGATGTGTGGTGTCCGTTCTCGTTCTTTCCACCCAAGCAGAGCCAAAATCGTCTAGCCAGTTGCAGCGCCACCTCCAGCCGCCGCCGCGACCGCCACGCCGCGTTTCGCACTCCCGTTTGCCGTGCACATGGCCGTGCCTTGCATGTCGCGGTGGCCAGTGGCTAGGCTCGCGCCGCTCTACTGCGCGTAGCCCTGCCTAGTCTTGCTTCCGCTCCAACCTCGCCGCTGACACGCACTTCGCCCGGTCCTAGCCGTGGCGGCTGCCCTTGCAGTCCGATCCGACCGTGGTTAGCTAGGAAGACATCAGCTCGATCGCCTACTGGCCAACGCCTTGCGGCGGCGCAGCTCGACCGAAGACCGATGCGATCCGGCACCTGCCCGCTGCCCCTAGCAAAGTCGCCTCCTGACGACTTGCTCCTACGATTTTCTAGCGCGGCATGGAGGTCACTGGATTGGGAGAATTTAGTGACAACGCTCAGATCGAGCGAAACACCTTTCTCTTTCGTCTCCAATGCAATTCCCTCCCTCACTCCAGCGAGAATGGCGGAGGCTCGGATGAGCACGGCTATATACGTCGACGCCACAACGGTTGAAGAGGATGGCGGCCACCTTGGTATGGAGGGAGCGCGGCAGCGCCAAATTTGCACCAGGGCTTGCAAGGATGCCGATGGGCGATGGCTCGGGCGAGGTGGCGGCATTGGGATTGGTGACGAGGTGTGTGTTAGGTTTTGATCTCAGGCCAAACGGCCGAGACGAGGAAGACGTGGGCTCACCCCACGTTCTCGCGCCCTGATCGGGGGTGCGTAACCGTTTTTGGTTACGGTCCCCCGTTGCGCAGCGCAATATAAAAGAGAGGCTCCGGCATCTCACGGTTCAAGCTTCTGCTTCGTTCTCGTGAGAGTCAAGACCTCTAACAAACCCTAGGGACCCGATCTCCTAAGCGCTAGCAACGGAAGGCGGGCGCCGCCATCGCAGACTCGCCGGCGACGCACCCTCTCGCACCGCACCAACTCTACCTCACGCCGCATCACGCAGCACGGTCTCGCTCCATGGCGCTCATCGGCGACCGTAAGCCCCCTAAATCCCAAGACCCTAGGTGTTCATGTTCAGTTCTAGGTTGTGACTAATGATTATGTTTAGACTTTCGTTAAGTTAACATTTGGTATCAGAGCAAACTCTAGACCTTCATGAACCCTAATTACCCTAACCGGATCTGGGATTTTGACGCTCGGTTTTGGTTTTTATGAGTTGTCTAAAGAAATTAGAAGGAGATGAGTTTTTTTTTGATTGGCAAAACCCTAATGAAATCCATTAGAAATCCCCATCCGAATCTCAATAACGCAAGGTAAAATTTTTTCGGATCGGAAAGAACCAAAAAAGGGGGGGAGGATAAACTGGGTCTTCACGGTGGTCGCTGCCGCGCCGCCGCCTCCATGTGGGAGCCGCGCGCCGCCGCCTGCTCCGTCGCCGCGACGCCGCGCCGCCGCTCGCTCGCCGCCGCCCGTGTGGGCGAAGCCGCTAACGCCGCGCTTGCGCCGCCGTCGCACGCTGGCGCCGCGCCGCGCTTTCCCCATGGCGCCGCCGCTCCGATGGCTCTGCCTCGCGCGCGAGCCCGCGCGACGCTTGCGCCCGCCCGCTGCGCGCGCTCGCTGCCGCCGCCGGGTCGCCGCTCGCCTCCGCTGGCGCGCTGCGCCGCCTCCGTTTTCGGATGGAGAGGAACAAATGGCTAGGGTTAGGGCTTTGGGCGCTTTTGTCTCATTGCGGGGCGTGAGCCGTCCGATCGATCGGACGGTCTGTTTTTTGTGGGCTGCGCGTTTTGGGCCGGCTGCAGGTTGTTGGGCTGTGCGGGATCTCCTCCCGTACGGGCATTTTCTGGGCTTTTGGCATTCTTTTGGGCTGGCCGCGCTGGGGCTTTTCTTTTGAGCTGCCCGGATGCTATTTAGGCTGTTCGCGCAGTGAATGGGCCAACTGAGGTTTTGGACTACGCATGTTAAATATATATTTCATGTATATCTTATGTATTCAGCATATGTTTCATTAATGAACTTCATGCATATATACCTGAAATTGTTTTATGGTATATAGTTCAGGCTGTTGAGTGTATATTTCATATGTTTTATGATATACCTAATGTTTAATTAATGTTTTTTTATGTCTCTCATGAAATTATAACGGATAATGTTGCTAAGCTGCTGAAAATTATTATGCTCTTTTCCGCTGCGTAATGTTCTGCCCCTAATTGAATGGAACCAACGGGAAATTCAATTGGAGGGCTGTATTTTTTTTACATGCTATTACTTTTGACCAACGTTAATTGTAATTGCATGTAATCAATTATGTTTATTTTTCGCCATGCTATTACTTTTTGACCAACGTTAATTGTAATTGCATGCGATAAATTATGTTAAATTTTTCGTTTCTGCCCAACGGTGATGCGAAAAATTCTTATGAGCATGTTGTTAATCATACCAACGTAAGATTAACTTTCGTGCAAATTAATTATGCGCTTTGCTAATGTAAATTTTATAATTTTTCAGCTGCTTCCGTTTCCGCTCATGTTAATGCAATTGAGCCACTTAATGGTAGTAACTTCCAGAAATGGAAGTTTACACTTATGACGACTTTTCAGCTCTTGGATCTGGACTACGCGTTCAGATTCGATGAGCCTGTCGCTCTTACTGAAGGGGAGGATAATTATGATGACAAAATGAAGGAATATAAAAATAATGCTGGGAAGTGAGAGCGGTCTAATCGTGTTTCACTTGTTGTGATGAAAAACTCCATCAGTGAGGCCATAAGGGGAGCAATTCCTGAAAAGGAAAGGGTAAAGGACTATTTGTCCTCCATCGAGGATCATTTTAAGGGGTCCTCTAAAGTTTATGCTACCACACTGATGCACAGGCTCATGAACACTAAGTACAATGGTACTGGGAATGTTCGTGAGCACATTATGACCATAATCAATATTGCTGCCAGACTTAAGACAATGGACATGGCTATTTCTGATGGTTTTGTTGTCCATTACATTATGATGTCTCTTCCCAAGCAATTTGAAGCTTTCAAGGTGAACTACAACACCATTAAGGACAAGTGGACCATGAGCGAGTTGATCGCTAATGTTTCACAGAGGAAGAGAGGCTCAAAGTCGAGGGCTACCGATTTTGTGAATCAAGTCAGCTCCTCAAATAAAGCTGGTCCCTTTAGAAATAGAGGTGGCTACAAAGGAAAGGGAAAGAAGGAGCAAACCTACTCTCCTTATCAGAAGCCACAAAAGCCACAGCACCCACAACATCCTAAGGCGCCTAAAAACGCTTCAGGACCTGGGAGCTCAAATGAACAGAAGAAAAGTGGTGAATGTTACTTTTGTCAGTCGAAGGACCATTTCAAAGATGACTGTCCTGGATGGCTGAAATGGCTCGCCAAGAAAGGTACTTATGAAATTATTTTTGTTGATGAAGCATTTTATGTTGATTTTCCTATAAATTCTTGGTGGATTGATTCTGGTGCTTCTGTGCACGTTACGAATTCCTTGCAGGGATTCCATATGTTGAAAAGTCTTAGAGGGGAAAGAAGCCTAAGAGTGGCTAATGGGATGGAAGCCGAAATTCAAGCTATTGGATCGGTTTCTTTAGTTTTGAATAATGGTTTTGTAATGAAACTTAATGATGTTATTTATGTTCCCTCGATGAGAAGAAACTTAATTTCCATTTCATTATTAGATAATGATGGATATTCTTGTAATTTTGGACACGGAAAGTGTCTGATTTATTTTAATAATGATAATGTTGGTTGTGCCATCCGACACGACAAGCTTTATATGTTATCCCCGCAAGATTCTCCTATATCTATGAATGTATGTGCTGTGAATAAAAAGCAAGCGAATTGATGAGACTTCGTCGAAATTGTGGCATCGCTGCTTGGGCCACATTTCGAGGGGAGAATTGAACGTCTCATTAAAGATGAAATTCTCCACCCTTTAGACTTTAATGATTCGATGATCATTGCCTTGATTGTATCAAAGGCAAGTATGTAAAGCAAATAAAGAAAGGTGCTACCGAAACACGTGGATTTTGGAATTAATTCATACCGACATATGTGGTCTTTTCCTGTGACATCGGTGGATGGTTATGATTCTTTATTACGTTCACTGATGATTACTCACGTTATGGCTATATCTATCCCATTAAAGAAAGATCGGAGGCACTTGATAAATTTAAGATATTTAAGGCTGAAATTGAAAATCAGCACAATCTAAAGATTAAAGTAGTGCGCTCGGATCGTGGGGGAGAGTATTATGGGCGACACGCAACTTATGGGCGATTCTCGGTCCTTTTGCCGAGTTTCTACAAGAAAAGGTATAGTTGCCCAAGACTCAATGCCCGTGATCCCCAAGAAATGGAGTAGCGGAAAGAAGAAACCGCACACTTATGGACATGGTTTGAAGTATGTTGAGTTACTCCACTTTGCTTGTAAAGTTATGGATGGAAGCATTAAAGACCGCTGCACACATACTCAATCGGGTTCCCAGTAAATCAGTGCCTAAAACGCCTTATGAATTATGGACTGGTTGAAAACCTAGTTTGAACTACCTCCATGTGTGGGGATGTGCGGCTGAAGCTAAAGTTTTTAACCCACAAATTGGGAAATTAGATCCCAAGACTGTGAGTTGCCATTTTATTGGCTACCCTGACAGGTCTAAAGGGTACCGATTCTATTGTCCAGATCGTACCACAAAATTTGTAGAAACAAGACACGCTGTGTTCTTGGAAAATGATGGCATCAGTGGTGACTTGGAGCCTAGGAAAATTGATCTTGAGGAGAAGCGGATTTATGTTGCTTCACCGCTAATCCGACAGATCGATTTTCTCATGCCCCAAATGGTTGTGCCCATAGCTGATCTCGTAGTTGCAACTCTGTTGCATCTCCGCATTAATCTGTGGCTACTCCTTCCTTGAGGGCTCAACATACAAGTGCAGCACCTAATGATGAGCCCTCACAGCCCTCTGTGACAATTAATGAACGACCTAATGAGCCTGCTAATGCACCTGCCAGGAGATCAGAACGAGTGAGGAGATCTGCTATCCCAAGTGACTATGAGGTTTACTTGAATGAAGATGATCTTGGGAAGGTAGATGATCCTAACTCTTATAAGGAAGCTATGAAGAGTAAGGATTCTTCTAAGTGGCTAGATGCCATGAAAGATGAAATTAAGTCTATGGGCGATAATGGTGTATGGGACTTAGTAGAAATTCCTAATGGAGCCAAACAAAGGGCTGCAAATGGGTCTACAAAACAAAACGTGACTCCAAAGGGAATGTCGAAAGGTTTAAAGCGAGACTTGTAGCGAAAGGGTTTACACAAAGAGAAGGCATTGACTATAATGAAACATTTTCACTGTCTCAACCAAAGATTCATTTAGAATCATAATGGCGCTCACAAAGACATTTTGATTTAGAGTTGCACCAAATGGACGTTAAGACGCATTCCTGAATGGAGACTTGTATGAGGATCGCTACATGACACAACCTAAGGTTTTGTTGTGGAAGGCGAGAACATTTGGGATGCAAGCTAAGGAAATCCATATATGGCTGAAGCAAGCTTCTAGGCAATGGTACCTTAAGTTTGATGAAGTCATAAGGAAATTTTGATTTAAGGAGAATGATGTTGATAATTATACTTATGTTAAGTTCAGGGGAGTAATTACACCTTCTTAATTCTTTATGTGGACGATATATTATTGGCGCAAAGAAGCAGGACATGTTTGCGGGAAACTAAAAGTTTCTCTCGCCCAATTTTGACATGAAAGATCTCGTGAAGCATCATATGTTCTTGGTATTGAAATTCACCGAGATAGGTCCAAAGGAACATTAGGTTTATCACAAAAGGCATACATTGACAGAGTACTAAAGAGATACAATATGCATAAATGCTCGCCTCGCTTTGCTCCTATTGTTAAGGGCGATAAGTTTGAGAAATTTCAATACCCAAAGAATGACTATGAATCGATCGGATGAAGGCTATACCTTACGCTGCATGTCGAAGTATTATGTATGCTCAAGTATGTACGCATACCGATTTAGCTTTTGTTACCGGATGCTTGGCGATATCAGTCAAATCCAGACCGGACCACCGAAAGCCGTTAAGAAAGTCTGCGCTATATGCAAGGCACTAAAGGTCACATGCTCACATATAGAAAATGTGATAACCTTGAGGTTGTCGGCTATTCGATGCTGATTTTGCGGGTGTAAAGACACTAAGAAATCCACATCAAAGTTATATTTTCACCGCAGAGCAAAGCAATATCATGGAAAAGTGTAAAGCAAACACTTACTGCATATCGCCGATAATGCAGCTGAATTTGTGGCATGTTATGAGGCTACCGGGCAGGCTGTATGGCTTAAGAACTTTATCCCGGATTGAGAGTGGTAGACAGATTTCTAGGCCACTCATTTTGTATCGCGATAATCAATCCGCAGTTTTCTATTCGAGTAACAATAAGTCAAGTGCAGCTGCCAAGCACATTGACATAAAGTATCATGTTGTGAAAGATAGAGTCCAGGATCAAACAATTAAGGTTGAGCATATTGGAACTAAATTTATGCTTGCGGATCCGCTCACAAAAGGCTTACCACCCAATATTTTTCGTGATCATGTTGCCGGCATGGGTTTATTGGAGAGCCTGTGATCCTGGAATAAGAGGACCATATAAAGTAACCAACTCCCATAAAGAATTATGTTATCCGATCGATATAGAAGGGAGCACTATAAGTACTGATGTCCAGCGGTACTAAATTGACTGTTGTGAAGCATTACTTTGGTGTGAACTTTTATTGAGAGAGGGCTTATGATGTTTAGCCTTACGATCAAGGGGGAGAATGTTAGGTTTTGATCTCAGACCAAACGGCCGAGACGAGGAAGACGTGGGCTCACTCCCACGTTCGCGCCCGATCGGTGCGTAACCGTTTTTGGTTACGGTCCCGTTGCGCAGCGCAATATAAAAGAGAGGTCGGCATCTCACGGTTCAAGCTTCGCTTCGTTCCGTGAGAGTCAAGACCTCTAACAAACCCTAGGGACCCGATCTCCTAGCGCGCTAGCAACGGAAGGCGGCGCGCCGCCATCGCAGACCTCGCCGCGACGACCCTCGCACCGCACCGACTCTACCTCACGCCTGCATCACGCAGGCACGGGTCTTCGCTCCATGGCGTTCATCGGCGACCGTAAGCCCCCCCAAATCCCAAGACCCTAGGTGTTCATGTTCAGTTCTA
Organism: Dendrocalamus sinicus; assembly: GCA_036346575.1. Lineage (NCBI taxonomy): Eukaryota > Viridiplantae > Streptophyta > Magnoliopsida > Poales > Poaceae > Dendrocalamus > Dendrocalamus sinicus. Next base: position 27,266 of record JAYEVI010000411.1, on the reverse strand, counting down.
GGGTTGTGACTAATGATTATGTTTAGACTTTCGTTAAGTTAACAGTGTGGCCAGCGGCTGGCCGGTGGAGGGCGTCGTGATCAGCAGTGAGGTGAGCAGCCAGCGGCCGGTGGAAAAGAAAAGAGAGGTACTATAGGCGGAGCGATCATGGTGGAAGAGGTGGTACGTTGGCTATTGGCAAAAATCCAAGAGGAAATCGTGTGAAAAACAGGACTGAAGAGCAAAGAAACATATCATCATTTGATTGTGTCCCCACCTGTCAGCGCTTTGGGGAAGTGAAGGGGAGAGAGGATGATGCATCACACAGTACTCACCAACTCTTTCTTTTATATTAGTAAAAATAAAGATATGAATCTTTACTAATTTCAGTAAAATTTCACTGTTATGAAATATGCTTTTAAGGAACTGTTATATTCAAAAGTAGAAATAAATAAGTACTTTTGAAAAACCACAACCATGCCAAACGAAGCCTTGCATAGAAGAACTACGGTGAAACTCAAAATCTAATTTACAATATAAATAGAATCTTATCACCTGACTTTGCATAGTAGCATGCCTTTGAGTGATCCTCAACCCTTGGATCAAGAATGAATAGTGAAGATTTTGAGCGAATAGTGCTACTTCAGTGCATCTCTGGACTGTGCCCTTGCTACGGTTCCGTGGGGCTATTGCACATTGGGAAACCCTATGGCCCAGACCGAATTTTTTGTATTTTAGCCCTTTTTTTGAAAAATATTCACATTTAGACCCTTGGTAGTTTTAATTCCGTTTTTGGACCCAGAGCTCGGCGCCGTTGGTCACGGCGCCGAGGTAACACGTAGCGGCCGGCGTGGCGCCGACGTGGCAAGAAGCTCGGCGCCGTGACTCGTGGCGCCGAGCTCGGCGCCGTGGATCTTGGCGCCGAGCATGCGGCTTCGAAGCGGCACCGAGCACGCGGGCCGTTCATTCGCAACTCGCCGCCGCCTCCGCCCCTCCCGCACTCGCGTCCTCCCGCGCCGCGGCGGCTGGCCTCCTCGTCGACCGCCTCGGCCTCCTCGCCGACCGCCTCGGCGCCCGTCGTCCCGCCGCGGCCGCCGCGTGCCTCCCCTCCCCGCACGGGCGTCCTCCCGCCGCGGACGCGCCGCCACCCTCGACCGCCTCGGCCGCCGTCCGACGCCCTCACGCCGCGCGCGCCGCCTCCCGCCGCCGCCCGTGGTGCCGCCTCCCGTGTCTCGCCGCCGCGTCTGCGCCGGCCTCCGCCTCCCGCTGTCAAGCCCGACCATCGCCCAGAGCCGCCGCCTCGCCGCCTCCGCGTCTCGGCGCGCCCCACTGGTGCCGCCGGCCTCCGCCTCCCGCGTCTCGCCTCGGCCTCCCCTCCCGCACGCGCGTCCTCGGCGCCGCCCATCCGACGTGCTTCCCGCCCGCCGTCCTCCCGCCGCTGCGTCGAGAGGCCCAGCCGACCGCTAAGTGCCTCAAGGTGAGGACTTCTCCTCCAAAATGTTCGTTCTTGGCGCTCGATGTGATGTCGAGGATATTTTTAGCTAGTTTGTGAGGGTGTGATGTCGAGTGGGCTGATGTGTGGTGCTATGAATGTCTAATGTGTGGTGCTATGAATGTCGAGTAGGTCGTTTATCCCTTATTTATCATCGCCGCTTGGGCAATGGTGCCGTAGAATGGAAGGATTGTGTGGCGTATTGAGTCGGCGATATGGCTCGTTATAAGTCAAGTTGATTATTTTGCGCCGGAGGACTAGTGCTATAGAAATGTGTTGTGTTCTTTGTGATGTAATTGACTATGCAATTGACTATGCAATTTAGTTAGTGCTATAGAAATGTTTGCCACAACGAGTCAAGCAAATCACGAACAAAAGGAATGTTTATCTTTGGGTATGCAATTGACTATGCAATTTAGTTAGTTAATTAGCATCAATTTCGAATAAAGGTAGCATTTAGTTAGTGACTAGGTACTTATTAGTTACTATGTAGTATCCGATTTCAATTAAAGGTTCTTATTAGTTTGGTTTTCTGTATGAACTAGATGGACAACCTTGTCACCCTATATCATGGAGGCAGTGTGACAAGTGATGATTATGGAAATGTTCAATTTGTTGAAATGCAAAGGGTGCCTCTGATATTCAGTGATCGGCCGTCGTTTAGTGAGTTGGTTGCTAGGGCTCGGGAGAAGCTACATTGTCATGCAAACGAGGAGAGCATCACAGTTGAGGGGTTACTTCACTTCGGTTCGAAAGACACAATTCTCAGGCGGTTGATCTTAATTGGTTGTGAGGATGAGTGGGACAACTATGTCAAATTGGTTATGAGGAATGAGTTAAAATGTTTGGACATTGTTGTGCGGAAGGTGTCCATTGATCCCACCCTCACGGTTATTCACGTAACTAGGTGATCAGGCACCCTTTGACCCTCCGCACGGATCTTGCGGTGGATGTGGAAGAAGTGCCTGAGGTGCCCGATGCTCTATCTGCCCCGAACGAGGTTCAGATTTCTCAACCAATTCGAGTTGAATGTCGGACTGATGATGTCGTGGCGGCCCCTCAAGAGATGGGATTGACCCAGAATCATCCCAGTAAGTGTCGAGCAACACTTTAGCCTTTTCCCGTCATTGCCCTTTTTGGTCTCAATCCATCGTTTTTGTGCTTATGATGCAGGAGACAACGTTCCTGATAATGTGGGTGTTCCTCCCGTTGCTCCATCTGGCAACGTTGAAGAAGTCTGCAGGGACTCCAACAGTGTGAATGTTCAAATTGTGGATGATCTGGAGCCTTACGAGATCGCAAGGGCCGTTGATTCTGATGATGACCGCCCTTTGGAGAGGCGACCGAAAGTGATATTGAGCCGATCAGCGTTATTGCCTCGCCGGGATCCATTAGTTCATGAATTCAGCGATCTTAGGCATTCTCATGGGGCTTATGCGAGAAGGAAGGGATGACGAGTTGCTAGATGCTCCGAGGGCTGGGTCAAGCATGACAATTGAGAAGGGCATGGTGTTTGAGAACTTGTCTACATTGAAAATGTGGTCGCAGGAGTATTCAGTGATCCGTAAAGGCCATTCAAGGTGAGACATTCTTATGTGGAGCGGAGGTACAGTTGTGTGCGAGAAGGAGACATGTGAATGGAGGGTTTGTGCTAGCAAACGTAAGGACACGGAAAGTTCAAGATCACAAGAATCGTTGGCCCACACACTTGTGCCGAAGCGAGCTCAAACGAAGCATCGCAGCTGACCTCTACTATTATTGCCAAGTCACCGTGTCACATAGTAAAGGGAGAACCCAATATGAAGGTGAAGACACTTGCTGGGATTGTTAAGGAGAAATTTGGATACGAGATAAGGTATGGAAAAGCATGGAGGGCAAAGCAACGATCCGGAAGATGATATATGGGGACTGGAAGATGGGTACTTGCGCTTGCGGACTCTTCAATGCAATCAAAGCGGTTAATCGGGCATGCATTATGAGTACGTCCGAAACCAAACGAATGGACTCAAGATGGGATGCGATATTCTTTCGTGCTTTACGTGCTTTGCTCGATCCCATCGAGGCCTTTCGGCATTGTTGTCCCGTCTTCGCTATTGACGGCACGTTTCTTCTTGGCAAGTATCGGGGCACACCGATAGCCATTTCTGTGACGCAACAACGCGTTGGTTCCTTTGGCGTTTGCTTTGGTTGAGAGGAGAACAAAGACACCGGGATGGTTCTTGCGGCTCGTTCGAGGCACGTGGTCGGCCCGTAGGGAGGTTGGTGTCATTTCGATAGGCACCAAGGCATACTTTCTGCCATGCAGAGCAGATACCGGTATGCAGCTTTGCACCACCGTTGGTGCACTCGGCATCTTGCGAGAATCTACTCCGTAAGGATGGTACGAAGGATAACTTTCCACCGCTTTGAGGAGGTCGCTCGAATACTTGAGGTGAAGTTCTTCCAGAGAAGTTGGAGCGACTTCATCGCAACAAGCGCAGAAGGTAGACGATGGTTGACGGGATTGATGAGAGATGTCAACAAATGGACAAGGGTTCATGACGACAGTGGCTGGAGGTACGAGTTTCAGACAAGCAACATGGCCGAATCCTTCAATAGTTTGCTTAGGGGTATACGTGGTATGCCCGTCAATGCTATCGTATCCTTCACCTTTTACAAGCTTGTTGCCTGGTTCAACGAAAGACACGCACATGCAATGGCGCTACAAAGTAAACAAGTGAGATGGGCGCCAAAACCGAAGCGCCACCTTGAAAAGGCAAAGGCTAGGGCTGAGGCACATGAGGTACATTGTTTTGACAGCGCCATGGGCACTTACGAGGTTGTAGAAAGGGGTGGTACAATGACCGATGGAAAGCTCCTACCGACGAGGAGGCATAAGGTTGTCCTTATTGATTTCTCATGCACATGTGGTAAACCGAGGCGATACCACTTTCCATGTTCTCATTATGTGGCAGAAATGAGGCATCGCAACTTTGACTACGAGCAAGATACCTCGGGAGTTCAGTGTTGACAACCTTGTGCTTACGTGGTCTCCCGTTTGAGCCTTACCGGGATGAGGAGAGTGGCCACCGCACACCGGCCCAAATACATTGCGGATCCGGGTAGCGTTGGAACAAACGTGGAACCGGGAAAGGGCGAGACACAAGATGGTTATGGATCAGCTTCCGGGAAGAACGAGGCGAGGAGAGCAACCCTTTCTTACTAACCCGAGCAACCAATGTAGCAGATGTGGTAGACTTGGCCACAATTCACGCACATGCCATTGGCCACTTAGTCAGGTGCGAGTGCTTGTTATTCGTTATGTTTCATAGTTCGTCTAGTTGTTTTTTCATATGTAATTTGCTATGTTTCTTGTTTAATTTCTTATTCTTTCCATATTGTATGCATGTTCAATATTTTGTTTACTTGTATGTTGGACTGACAAATTCAAATTTTTTTGTAGGATGGCGCAATTCCACCTGCTAGACCCGTACTACGAGGAGAGCCACCGAGGACGGCTCACCGCGGAGGGGAGGGTATTGCCTTCATCACTTCCTGTACAATTTGAGTTTATATTGATGCATTAACTAAAAAAATTGGTGTATTCTATACAGGAGCTGCCCATCCTTCGTCCTCGAACCCATGACGGGTTCCTGGACATGCGGTACGACGAGCGGTACACTCCCTTCCTGGAGAGGGCTGGCCTAGACGCCATCTCTTACCAGGTTCGCCGTGGGTTGCCCACCTTCAACCTCGGCCATCATCACCTTTGGTAGACAGTATTCTCCTAAACCATTGCAACTTGCATGTTCATTGTTTATCGGCTATGTGCGCCTCAAATTCTCGACATGTAGTGCTCTTTTTGTATCATGTAGGTGGAGGCCGAGACTCACAGCTTCCACCTCCCTTTCGGGAGATGACTATTACGCTCCAGACACTCGTAAGATACTTGGTGTCGCCATTCACGGCCGTCCGTTATCGGGCGTGCGTGCTCGCAGTTGGAGAGCCCAGTAGAGGCCTTCCTCGGGAGAGCTTCCTCCCGAGGCGAGCCATCGCAGCCTCGTGTTCCTATCACCGCTCCGGCAGATTTTTGCAGCGTGTCCCGAGGGTGCGGGCGGCGAGCGATTGCCTACCACTGCGGTAGGGGTGGATATCGAGCCAACTCGTCGTCTTATCGAGCTTTTGTAAAATTGACATAGTTTGATCTAACATCATTTTACATATAATTGCGAGCATGGATCCGCACTTGTTTGGCTGCGTTCTCTTCCCGACGGAGCAGAGAGGCATGCGTCGTGGATGTACATCCACCGCCTCACTGACCGGGACACGGCGGGCGATACACCGGGCTTCCGGTGTTGGCGTTCCTTTACCTCCACCTCTGCGAGGCGTGTCGTCGGAGTTGGCGAACTTCGACATTAGGTGGTTGCTGCACCTCCTCCACCGTGGATGTGGTGTCGTCTACCGTTGGTCGTCCCACGGTTTTGCTCGCCGTCCATGGTTCCCGTGAGGTTCCAGTTCGTCGACGTCCGGCGCTGCATATCTTTGGGACCAGTCTCGATTCATACGCCCGAAGAAGCGCGCGTCGTAGAGTACATAAACGAGCTAGATGCGCTCACGGCCTCGATGTAAGTTAATTACATGTGGTATCGTGATTTTCATTTGTTAGTCCTATACCTTACAAGTAAATTGTTGCTATGCGAGTTAAGTGGAGCCGTATGCCGAGCAAGAGGTGGTGGACATTCAATTCAGCGCAGCGTGCAGCATAGACGAGGCCCTCTACGGATGAGGTGCCCCCTTATCTGCTTCTATCTTTGTTGAGTATCACCGCCACATCGAGTTGCACGCCGCTTTGGTATGAGGCAGTGGGCGGTGAGTGCCGGTCTCCACGTCGTGGCCTTGCACAAGTAAGTGCCATGCAATTTCAATTCTAACATTGGATTCCAATTGCGGTGTTTCTACTAATGTTAACTTTTGGTTTACGTCATGCAGATTTGATCGTCGGCGATGAAGAAGGTCACAGACTTGAGCGGCACCACCACGTGTGCGTTGAGGAGTGGGGACACTCCCGGGACCACGTGGGCGACAACAACGAGCCGCACGAAGAACGAAAGCGCCTCCGGCGGTACCAAGTTTGGTACCAGGCGTGCGGCGCGTCCAAGCTTAAGGGCCAATGGACTCAAGATGACTACGCCGACATTGCGTCCTCCAACGACGATGACACGCCCTCGACCGACCGACTCACCTTGGGGCGCGGTGGAGATAGCACCGATCTGGACCGTGTGGTAATGTTCAATCGCATTGCTTATTTTTCAATAGACCTAAATACCCATACATGCAGCAAATTATCCATTCTTTTGCTTGTTTGCAGGGCAAAACCACGAGGCGAACCGTCAGGACATATAGCGTATGTCCGTGACGATCGACGATGACGTCGAGATGCGTACCTTCCTAGAGGTAAAGCCGACAAAGCCACTCACAAAATTAGTACCTAATATCTTCGTGTCTTGTTGGTTAACAAAATGTTGCAATGCAGAGGCTCGCAGGTCGGCTACGTCGTGCGGCTGGTCGTTGTGGTTGCAGCACAGGCGCGGCGAGGGACGTAGACGTGCCTTCGACACGACTTGCGGCATCCGACGCGGCGAGGGTCGACACGAGACAGCTCGTCCCCACGAGGAGCGACACTTTCCGTCCCGAGGCGGTGAGGCGAGGGCGGCGGCGAGGTGGAGCGGACTTACGATGAGATAGGCCCGTCTCGGCTCGTGAGACGCTCCCGACTCGGCCTACACGGCCGTAAAGACGCAGACGCCGCCGCGAGCCTAGCCGTTACACTCCAGGCACCGACGCCCTTGGTAAGGGTAAGGGTAAGGCTAGGAGGCAGTGATACTTATGTGTAGGCTTGTGGTTGGGCTTAAAAGTCGTTGTATATATTTTGTAATGAGCTAGGAGGCACTTGGTAAGTGGTTGGACTGAGATGTGTTTGTAATGAGCTAGTTGTTGTATACATGTGTTTATGTTATATTTATTGTGCTTTTGTAATTTTTGTGAGGTTTTTCAAGTGCTTGATGGACCAACGAACCAACACACCAACGAACCAAACAACTAAAATAAAACACAACCGTACATAAAACATTACCAAAATAGCTTGACGACAACATAGCATAAAACATTACCAAAATAGCTTGACGACAAGATAGCATAAAATATTACCAACACACACGAGCGTAACCTCCAGACTACAACTTAAGGATAACAATAATCACAAGTAGTACACCTAACAATTTAATTCAACACAATCAAATGATCGCCACAAAGATCAACACATCAACATGGAGAATTGCTGAATGCCATAACCCTCGTTACCTAAATGCCAAACGAGCCTCGTGGCACCCACATGGAGAATTGCTGAGGGGGCCGCCTCGGACGTGGCTGGCCGTCGTGGTAGTGGCATGCACATATGCAGCTCGGGTTCGCGCAGCAACATGTGGGATCATAAGAGCTTCCTATATTCACGACCTCCTCGTTGCCCCTCTCGCGTTGCATCTGTTCGCGGAGGTCGTTGTTCTCCTCAGTGAGATTCTCCATTCGGTACTCCAAGTCCCATATTCGAGCCCATAATGTATCCACATAACGATCAACATACCGTTCATGCGGAGGGTCGATCCAATGAGAAGTCGCATTTGGCCATCTGCACAAAAAAGTACGGTAAACTTCGAGGGTCCATAAGCAATAAAAAATGAAACATTACTAATTTGTACCCCGGAGCGCGAGCATCGGAAGAAACGTCGCCCGCCATCGTTCGGGGAATCCAAGATCTGGACAACCGCGTACTCATTGTGTCTGCATTTCGGCCACGGTGGTTGAGCACGCCGGCTTGGTATCAATCGGTACTGCGGACCGAACATATCCCTCGTTTCTAAGGGAATGTCATCCTTCGGTGACCCAAATCCCACTGGCCCCTCGGCTTCAGACATGGTATGTTTCACCACGAAAGAGAGGGTACTACTTTGTTCGATTCACAATGTCATGGGACCCCAACCGTGCTACTTATAGCAAAACGGGGCAGCTTAATGCAGTGACCACCAAAAAAAGAGGCTTTTGCTCAGGGACATGACAACACGCCCCAGCTTTGCTCAGGGACATGACACAAGAGGTCAGCTTTTGCTCAGTGAGATGACAAAGAGGGCGCTTTGCTCGATGACATGACAAAAGAGTTCAGATTTTGCTCAAGGACATGACAAAACGGCAAAGATATGTCACTTTGCGCAGTGACTGAGTAGGCCTTTAGCCTTGTACACATAGGGCGTAGGTCTTTAGCCTTTACAGAGTAGGCACTGTAGGCTGTACACATATAGGGCGCAGGTCTTTAGCCTTTACAGAGTAGGCTTGTAGGCCTGCACACATATAGGGTGTAGGTCTTTGAAAAGGCTATGAACTATGAATTTATTACGAGACTATAGTCTCTGAAAAGCCTACATAGGGCCATTTATTGCTACACCGAATCCGAGAAAAGCGAAAGATCCTCTCCATGGACTATGCCCACTGCACCGATAACCTGCCTATATGAAGGCCTCATATGTCTTCCATACCACATCTCCTCCTCAAGACATCACAATACTACCACACAACAATGTCTTCCTGGAAGTCCGACCCATTTGGAGTGCCGGAGTGGCATGAGCGCCGAAGTGCCATTGCGGCTTTAGGGCGATGTTGGGAGTCAGACGGATCGAGTACAACGAGCCAAATCGGCCGTAGGTTCTTCAAGTGCCCAGACCTGGATGCCGACTTCGTGGTAACGACCACAACTAAATCATTTGTTTCTCATTATCTTTTTTCAACTTGATCCATGACATCTACCACGCCACACATAGGCTTGCACGTTCATCGAATGGGTGGATCGGGTGCGCCGGTATGGCCAAATAACCGTGCGATGGAGGTGGAAAACAAACTACAATACTATGTCAAGATGGATCGAAGCTCGCGAGGTGGAGCGGCGGATGCGGCGAGCAAGAGCGCCGCGTGAGGGTGGACCAAATCCGTCTCAAGGGCAAGGAGGATGACACGCAAAGGAGGCGGGAGCGATTAAGTCTGCGTGAAGCGACCATCAGCGTCGGAGGAAGAGCTTCAAGCTCGTGAGGCAGCTCTCAATACCAAGAGTCACGGAAGAAAGATGCGGCGGAGCCATCTTCGTGGCGCGACAAAAAGGGGAAACAACCACGCTACACCCAAGAGACAAGATGTAATAGACCCGGTCCACACGAGAGGTCGTGCGAGCGATTGGGTCGATTAGTCGGATATCATGCTTGCATGTAATAAAATTATGCACGCGCTATGTTCGTCCCAACTTCATAAGCTTATTATCTCGCTTTTTCGCATGCAATGATTCCCACGTGTCTTATTATCACTTCCTCCTTTCATCCAATTGTTCCTATCACGGTTGTCATAAAAATAATTCAAAAAATTCTTCCAATAAAACAACATAACATGATCGAAAATGTTATTGCAGTTCAACATATTTTTCACGGTCGACATTGTACAAAAATCACAAATACACTAATCGTTACTTCACACATAACTCGTTCGTCAATCCACAAGCAGAGAGGATGGGATTGACCGAATCATCCCAGAATTATTTCCCCAAGTGTGTAGTAACAATGAACAAAAGGAAGATGAGAGTTGCTTGTATGCCACATGTCGCCTCCCCTCTGTCTTGCTGCTGCAGCATCTCACGGCCCCAAAACTTCACACAAAACTCGTTCGTCACGGCTGCGAAATTTTATTTTTCAAAACCATTACCAACGTACCATAATATTTTTAAAAATCTACACGAATTTTCCTACATGTTTCATCGCAATACATATTTCAAAACATACGTCGTATTTTTGCTCTCTATAAATAAATAACTAACTATATTACATAATATTACTATCATTAAATAATCCAACTAAAAATACAACTTAATTCATTTTGCGAAAAAAGGCGATCGGTGCAAACCCTAAGCGATCGTGGTGCCACGTGGTAGGCACCTCGGCGCCGTGGACCACGGCGCAGAAGCTTGGCGCCACGAGTCACGCGCCCGATCTCGGCGCCACGAGTCACGGCCGAAGTCGCACGCACGCTGCGGCGCCGTGGTCCACGGCGCCGAGGCGTGTTACCTCGGCGCCGTGACCCGGCGCCGAGCTCTGGGTCAAAAATGGAATTAAAACTACCAGGTCTAAATGTGAATATTTTTCAAAAAAAGGGCTAAAATACAAAAAATTCGGTGGCCCAGACGTACGAAATCGCTGTAACGCAAGTAACCATTGCAAGAATTTTTTTGTACGGATAACTTTTTTATTCGAATACAGAAATATACTGCGAAATTTTTACAAAAATAGCCTCTAGTCGCCCAATAGGTGGGCGACTGAGAGCCTCGCCCACCCGGCAGCGACAAGAGTTTATGTCGCTTCACGGAAAGCGACATCATGGAGTCGCTTTCTCCTTTGGCGATTTAATGAAGTCGCCAATGGTGGGCGACTTGTAATCTGATCGCCAATAGGTAGGCGACTTCATTGATCCCCGATTTTTGTAGAGTTTTGGCAATTTTGTAGTTTGAAACAGAGAAAAATCTGGTATAGTTGTAATAAAAGTTTATGTGCCTTTGTATGTTGTAGGTGCACAAAAAAATTCAAATTTTTTTAAGAATGATTGACCGTAGAGCGATAGATACATAGAGTGGTAAGTGATATTTTGATGTTCTTTGATAAATAGTTTACGGAGAGAACCGATATGACTTGCTATCCGAATCATTGAATGCGAACATGCTAGATAATAAGCTTATGTCAATAGAAATAAACTTCATAATACAGATTGGGAGTAACATGTCGCGTACATTGTTATTACATGCATAACATATAGCATGATATGCGACTAAGAGCAACTCAACAGACTATTAGTAATGTGTGGAACTATGTACTTGTAATGTTCGAACTCCACCACTAGTCCTAACATGCCTTAGGAATATAACTTGCTGGGTCTATTACATTTTATCTCTGGGTGTAGCGTGGTTGTTTCCCCTTTTATCGCGCCTTGAAGATGGCTCATTGCATCCTTGTTCGGTCACTCTTGGTCTTGAGAGCTGCCTCACGAGCTTGAAGCTCTTCCTCCCGACGTTTGATGGCTGCTTCACGCAGACTTAACTGCTCCCGCCTCCTTTGTAGGTCATCCTCCTTGTCCTTTAGACGGATTTGGTCCACCCTCACGCGGCGTTCTTGCTCAAGCCGCATCTGTCGTTCCACCTCGCGAGCTGAGTCATCTTGACAAAGTATTGTCCTTTGTTTTCCACCTCCACGCGCCGGTTACGTGGCCATGCCGGCACACGATCCACCATTCGATGAACTTGCAAGGCTATGTGTGGCGTGGTAGATGTCATGGATCAAGTTGAAAACGATAACGAAAAATAAATGATTTAGTTGTCGTCGTTACCACGAAGTCGTCATCCAGGTCTGGACACTTGAAGAACCTACGGTCGTAGTTGGCTCGTTGTACTCGATCCGTGCAGACTCCCAACATCGTCCTAAAGCCGCAATGGCACTTCGGGCGCTCATGCCACTCCGGCACTCCAAATGGGTCGGACCTCCAGGGAGATATTGTTGTGTAGTAGTATTGTGATGGCTTGAGGAGGAGATGTAGTATGGAAGACATAGGAGGCATTTATGTAGGCAGGTTATCTGGTGCAGTGGGCATAGTCCATGAAGAGGACGACATGCGAATCTTTTAGCTTTTCAGATCCGTGCAATAAATGTCCCTATGTAGGCTTTTTAGAACATGTAGCCTCGTAATAAATTCATAGTTCGTAGCCTTTTGGAGGTTGGACCATTCAATGTATTTGGTACAACGTAGCCTTTTGATCGTTTGCGGAAATAAGTGCTACAACATTGCCTTCTCGAGACCGATAATCATAATTTCTCAAACAACAAGCTAAGGTGACATGAAAACTCACCGGAAAGGATACATGCCTATGACGTGAACACTCATCAGTAAAGACTACACCTACGCCCTATTTTGTTGGTTTACGTAGCGATAGGCTGGATTATCCTCGAGATTCGATGTAGCAATAAATGTCCCTATGAAGGCTTTTCGATCGTAGCCTTTATGTAGGCGGTTTAGTGGCATGTGTTGTAATCGACCGAGCAAAGCCGCCCGTTTTGTCATATCAACTGCGTAAAGCGGCATGTGTTGTCATCTCACCAAGTAAAGCTGAGCGCTTTTGTCATGTCTCTGGGCAAAGCAGCCCTCTTTTGTCCCGCCGTTCAATATAAATAGCACGGTTGAGGTCCCATGAAGTTGTAGCCAGAAAACCCTGTAAATCGAACAAAGAAGTACCTTCTATTTCGTGGTGGAACATACCATGGCGGAAGATGAGGGGCCAGTCGGATATGGGTCACCGAAGGAAGACCTTCCCTTGGAAAGGAGGTAGATATTCGGTCCACAGTACCACTTGATACCAAGCCGGCGTGCGCAACCAGCGTGGCCGAAATGCAGACACAATGAGTACGTGGTCGTGCAGGTCCTGGAAGGGCCGAACGATGGCAGGTGCCGTTTCTTCCGATGCCCACGTTAGGGTACAAATTACTAATAGTACATTTTGTTATTGCTTATGGACCCTCCATGTTTCTCGTCCTTTTTCGCAGATGGCGAAATCGACTTCTCCCGCTGGATCGACCCTCCTCATGAGCGGTATATTGACCGTTATGTGGGTACTTTATGGGACCGAATAATGGACTTGGAGTACCAATGGAGACTCTCAATGAGGAGAACAATGACCTCCGCCAGCGGATGCAGCGCGAGAGGGGAAGCGAGGAGGTTGTCAACATAGGAAGCTCGTGCGATCCGACATGTTCTTTGTGCAAACCCAAGTTGCATATGTGCGTGCCACTACCACGATGGCCAGCCCGTCCGAGGCGTCCACTTCAGCATTCTCCATGTGGGTGCCACGAGGCTCATTTGGCATATAAACAACGATGTGTATGGTTGTACCGTAGTATGTACGAGGGTCAATCGAAATAATGTGCAATGCTTTTAAGCATGTCATGAATTGATTGTCTTGTGCACGAGCCACAAAAGTATCTCATTTTAACAAACAGCAAATACATGTACTAAATAAGTACATAACCAACTACATTACGAAAAGTCACGTAACTCATCGATCGGGACATGCATTGCATCGTCTAGTTGTGTGTGCCCTCCCGACCGCATCGACCACAGCGTGCACGGTGTTCGACTTGTGATTCATCCATGTCATTCCTAATACGTCGGCTCTGTCGTGACCCTTCCCACCCTTCAACATGTTAACATCCGAACCCGGGTCCTCGATGCAATGTCCAAAGTGGCGAAGTTTCCCACCACCCCAACCCTCGGGCTCCCACACCAAGCTGCGGCACCCTCCTTAAAGAAGAACTCGGACATGAAGTTCGAAGGATCCATACCACGGTCCCGCATGCAGGCGAGGACATGAGAGCATGGTTTGTGTAACAACTTAAGCTTGTTGCACGTGCAGCTGGTTCATTTCCATGATCTCCAAGACATACCTCGTGGGTAACAAGTGAGCGAGCCGTCCCAAATCCGGCTCTATCACGGAGTATCACCTCAAAGCGATGCTCCTGTTGCCCATGACTCTGCACTGTGTGCAATCGACCCTTTGTGCCTTCATCTCCATGTGCGCAGTAATTTTTGCGAATCTGAGCTCGGGATTGGCGCATGAAGTCGCGGCACTCGCGTGCTCTCTCTCAAGTACCGGATTGTCTTGTGAAGAACACCTTCCACGATGGCGACAAGGGTGAGAACGGAGACCCTTAGAACCCAATTGTACACCTCGGCAAGGTTAGTTGTCATTATTCCGTACCTTGCGCCATCCGTGTGCGTGCAACAAATGACCACTACTCAACGGTTCCCCTCGATCCACTGCGCGAAGTACCGATGTTTCGTGAGCTCCTTCTTCTTGGACCACTTGGGTTAGGCGCATCGATTGGTGGCAAGCATTGTGGTTGTGCCGCCCCAGGAGTGACCGGCTCCTTGCTCCTCTCTTCGACGTTCTTCCTAGTGTGCTCATCCAACAACCTCCACAAAGCATCAAATTTCCTCTGTTGGTTCTGCCTAGCTAGCCTCTTGAATATCTTCATCAAAGATTGTTTAGGGAATTGCTTGAAAAAGTTTGCCCTAAGTGACGACTGCACCACCAGTTCCTCATGTCCGGCCAAGGAAAGGGCTCCTCGGGGTCTTCTTGAAGTTTTCTTATTGCCTTGATAATACCGGCGTGGCGATCATGGATTACGCACACACCAGGCCGAGTGGCTACAACTCCAGCCCTCACATGTCTGAGAAACCACACCAACTCTCGTAATTCTCACTCTCCACAAATGCAATGGCGGCAATATTTGATTATTCCGTCAACACCTATGGCGTCGGGGATCGCCTTGTATTTGCTGTCAAGAAGGGTCCCGTCAATTGAGATCACGGCGGCATGTGCTTGAATGCTTCGATGCTAGCACCAAATGCAAATATTGCTCTGCAACACCGCATACCACGCGGACTTATGGGCGACTTCGTGGAGAGCGATGTCGTGCGGGTTCCTTTCTGCAGGACATTAAGCATACGAGGAAGGTTGTCGTCGCGCCTCGAAAGTGCCAAACGTTTTCCAACGCCTTGCGCCAGCACGCCACGCCTTCGCGTAGCTAATCTTATACTTGAATTTATTCTCAATAGCTACCACAATATGCGTGGCTGCCATGTCCTTCTTCTACACTATCTCCTATACATGAGATTGGCTATAAATCCGGACGTCGAGTTCGATGTCTCGCCAAGGCAGTGTTTAGAATGCGGAGTGCAGCTCAACCTTGGACACAATCAATGAGTCTCATACTTAGGTTTACGGCGTGCACCGCCAAGGGCAACCGATCTGCTCGCACTTCACGATGTCTTGCTCACGGCTTGATTTGACGGCGGCGAAATGTCCGCGCATTGAAAGGGCCCAAAGCTTGATGGCATCTGCGAGCTTCCTTGTCGACAAACATAGCATGCAACGAACCTCTGTCTCATGGTACTCCCATTGTGATTCATGCTCATCATGTGCGAAAGACCCTCCGCATTAAACCGGTTCCATTCTGGGGATAGGAACTTCATCCTCATCGAGGCTGTCCTCGTCGTCGTCCTCTACAGCTTCCTCTTCATCCCATGCCCTCTCGTCATCGAGTCCATCTGCTTGCACAATGTACTCATTATACTCTCCTTCATCGGCTTGCCGATTGGCTCTCTATGGCTTGCGGTTGTAACTCTCCTTCATGTACCGCATCGGCTTCATGATGAGCAACTTCATCATGTCCGCCAACATGCGGCCGCCCGAGCTGCTAGCACCTCCCACAACAACGGTGTTGCATGAGCTTCCTCGGTTGCTTATGCGAGCACGGTTGCACAAGCGGCACACACTCGTATCCACGACGCGGCACCTAGCACAAAGCCCTTCCATGTGGCGAGCGCACCAATGTCTTCAACTCCCATCGATGTCCGTGGAGACCAGGCTCAAAGCCCTTGCACGGCGACGCTGTACACCTCGGGTTCAACGAAAAACTCCGGGTCAGCCAAAGCGCACATCTCCCATTCAAGCATTCTCGTCATCCGAAGTGCGAGTGACTTGCGGAAAATCGCTCAAATCCACACCATTCGGACCTTCACGAATGGTTCCAGCTCAGTAATACACTCTCAATGTAGTGGACATTGATGATGTCGGCTGCATATATATTTCAATTTTGCGACATGTCAAATAATATCGCACAATACTAAACTTCCTATACCACAAACTTTGCTAAAACTTCTATACTACCATACTACAAATTGCATACAAAACCTTTTCTACAATAATATTTCCATACTAACACGGTACTAATTAGTCTACATCTATAATTTTTATTAACACCAACATTTCATATAAATAATAATGCAAATACAACATAATCCAAAAAAAATACCTGGATCCAAATTGATGGAATAGCTTCTACTCCTCCTTCCTCCCTCACCTCCTCCTCTCCTCTTCTTCTTCCCCTTCTTCCTCCCTCACCCCCTCCTCTCCTCTTCTTCCCCTCCTTCCTCCCTCACCTCCTCCTCTCCTTCTCCTCTTCTTCCCCTCCTTCCTCTCCTTCTCCTCTTCTTCCCCTCTTCTTCCCCTCCTTCCCCTCTTCTCCCCCTTGTTTCTTTTCCTTCTTCCTCTTCTCTATGCGCGAATGTGTTTCTTGAATGAGTGAAAAAGGTGGTTGGTAGTGGGGCCAGGCTAGGCAGCCGCCTTAACCCCACAATAAGCCTAGCGTTGGCGATCGCAATGCAATCGCCTAACATCTGGCGACTTAAATTAAGTCGCCCAACGTCTGACGACAATGTTGATTCGCCAACGGTTCGCGATTTTTAAATGTCGCTTTAGGGTGGGCGAAAGCCTCTAGTCGCCCGCCATTGGGCGTGGAGGCTATTTTGTAAAAAATTCGCGGGTATATTTACGTATTTCGAATAAAAAAGGTTATCCGTACAAAAATTTCACCATTGCAACGCACACGCTTACATAGGGTCGAGGGCGCCAAGCCAGTTGGACCCGCAACAATGCATTGAGTGCCATGGAAGAGGTGAACCCGTTCTCTCCTCTCTCTCTCGCATCCTTTGCCCCACTCTCTCTCTCTCTTTACTCTCCTTGTCAGTTGTCACACACTAAATCCTTGCTTTTGTTGCCACCACCGCGCTATGGCTCACTGCCACCGCCGCCTCCCCACACCATGCCTAGCCTCCGCCGCCTCCCCTCGCCTCGCTTCCATCAACCTCGATCCTGGCCAAATTCAAGCTCCCCCATTGGCAGCAGCTCTGTCACGAGCGGTGGTGGTGCCCTTAGATCCTGGTGGATCGTGCCATATCCGCATCACCGGTGCCATGATCCAATGTTGCGGTGATCGAGGAGAGAAGAAGGTAGGGGGAGAGATCTCGAGCTGTAAGTGAATATTCAAGTTGAAAGTTTATGAAATCTCGAGTTGAAAGTGATTTTTTGTGTTGAAATTTATGAAAATTTGGAGTTAAAAGTGAAATTTTGAATTGAATGTTTTATGAAATCTCGAGTTGAAAGTGATTTTTACGGTTGAAAGTTTTTGAAAACCTTGAGTTGAAAGTGAAATTTTTGAGTTAAAAGTTAGAAGTTTTAATTAGGAAGGAGGGGAAAGAAATTGAAGGGGAGGGGCAGGGAGAAAGCGTGCGTGACAAGTGGCGTGCCGACCGCGCGTGCACAAGAGCAGAAAATTGTACTGTAGCTCTCTGAACTTGTGAAGTTGTGCCACTTTACCCTCTGAACTTGTATTTTACTTTCTCAGCTCCTTGAACTTGTAAAATTGTGTCACTTTACGCCTTAAACTTATATTTTACTTTCTTAACCCCTTAACTCGTAAGATTGTACCACTTTATCTCTTAAGCTTATATTTTACTTTCTTAGCACTTGAATTTGTATTTGTTTGTACCACAGGCCCATTGGACTGTTTATTAACAGGAAACGCTGAGCTAACATAGCACATGGCTTGATCGTGTGGGGACAGTGCCCTCTTCTCCCTAACAGCGTGATAGAGCAGGGGATAGAGGACGCAAGGCGATAACGAGTTGTCATGGTGGGGCTTCGATGGTGCTGTTCGTGTGGCATGTTCTTGGGGCTTACGAAGTTGTGTGCGGAAGAGTGACGACCAGCGTGAGGAGGCTCTATGAGGACGACAGGGACAATACCGATGAGGTCGATGGCAACGAGGAAAACAATAATTAACATCCAAGCATACCATCCTAACCCGTTTTCCACTCCTTCAAACCTAACCCTACGACATCAGCTATGTGCTATATTAGCTTAGTGTTTTCTGTTAGTAATTGGTCCAATGGATCTATAGTGCAAACAGACGTAAGTTTAGAGGGCTAAGAAAGTAAAATACAAGTTCATAATGTAAAGTGGCATAACCCTACAAATTCAGAGGGCTAATAAAGTAAAATGCAAGTTCAGAGGGTAAAGTGGTACAACTTTACAAGTTCAGTGAGCTGAGAAAGTGAAATGCAAGTTCAGAAAGTAAAGTGGCATAACCCTATAAGTTTAAAGAGTTACAATGCAATTTTCTCATCTTAATAATTTTAGAAAAAACTCCTAGACATACGAAGTAACCCTAGAAGCTAAAACACATGAATCTTGAGACCTATTCGAAGAAGTTTTATGCAAGTCACATAACTACAAATGACTGTATGGCCGGGCAAATCAGGGCCTAATTAAAGGGTAGGGCCTTTTAATTGCTCTGTTTGGGTAATCCTAAATGGGCCGAGGGCAAAAAGGGTTAACGTAGGATTTGCTTGAAAATACTGTTTGGTCATGGGCTAAAAGGGCTGAGATTTTTCGGCTAAACCGGAGGGTCTTGCCTACGACGCAAGCAAGAGGGGAAGTGGAGGGAGAGAACAAACCTAATAGATATAACGGGGCAGCTCGTGGCAAAGGCCTACCGGTTTGTAGATATTCTTATATATAAGTGTTTAAAGACAGAATATAGCTATATAGTTAAGTATTTATATAAAAATACTTAGATACAACATCTCTATATAGGTGCTCAGACAGTTGTATTATCTATTAATTAGATATAGTTATTATATATATTAGCGTATGTTAAGCACCAGTGCTTATTCAAACATCTATGCTACAAAATAAATACCTTACCTATCTTATGAGACAAGTAAACCGGTTTTTATTTGCTCCTTTTAAGCATAAATTTTTATTTACCAAGCACCTCTCTTCCCACTTTGTGGGCCAGGACAAGATGAGGGTTTTCCCACTTTGTGGGCTGGGCTAGAGCTATTGTAAAATTAATCTAGTGGGTTTGAATTGGGTTGGGTCGTGTTCTAGTAAAGTGGGCTAAGATAAGATTTCGGGTTGGACCATGGCCCATTACCCGGCCTAACTGTAGCATACTCAACTCTCATGCTTCAGTGAACCATAATAGAAACAAAGCTACATCACTTACCATCATCATAGACACGTTGAACACCATAGAAATGAAATCCCGATAGTAGAAACTCATGCTCACTAGAGATAATTGCTTTAAGGTTTCAGTACATATCAATAAATTGTTTTAAAAATCCTGCAAAAATAAGAAAAATATATGCAAAGTGAGCTATCAGTTGCTCTTAGCCTCTTATGGGCCAAGTAGGCCTCCTAACCCCAACCCTAGCCCAAAACTAGAGGTGATCAAATGGGCTGTGCCTGTCAGGCCAGCCCACATCCCACTACAATGGGCACGACCAGGCACGACACGGTCTGCGATGGAATCGTGCCGGGTCGCACAGGACGAGGCACTGGGCTGTGCCTGGGCTGCCGCCTTGGCCCAGTGCACTGGCCCAACATGGCACGAATAGTGCTGGGCCAAATCATGGCCCTTCATGGGCACGTATGACATAGTAGCCCATTAGGCACGTTAAGCTCGATAGCATGGTTAGCTCGCCAGGCATAGCTCGTTAGGCATGAAAATCCAACTGTTAAGGACGCTTAGCTCGGCATGGCATGGTGGGCATGACCCATTTGGCACGAATGTGGCCCATTTAGCCCGACAAACAATCGGATTTTGGAAATTTCTAGTCGTTTTATAGCTGTTTGGGAGTTAAAAAAAATGAAAAATTCATAAAATCTCAAAAAAAAATTTATAAATAGGCAAAGTACCCCTCATTCAGCCATACTCCAATCTGCAATCTCTTCTCCAAATTCTCTTATGAAAATTTTAGTACACTTTTGTGATAATTTTGCAAAATTCAAAATATTTTTGCCAAAAAACCGAAAATTCAAAATCCGGCCTACAGTTAAGAAAAGAGGTAACAATCCTAATTTTCATATATTTTTGTTGTTCTTGGTTTTTTGTTGTGATGTAAAAATAGGTAATAGTTTAACTTTCTATTTGCATTTTGCAGTTTTTCATATTTCTCCATGGAAAATTTTGACAAATTTCCTACGAGTGAATACGGAATTGATCCAGAAAATCTTTCATCCTTTGGGAATGAAATTTCTTCGACTCCACCTTCGCCTCAAACTTGAGAGCAGACCTTGGCTATACCATCATCAGACTCTACGAGTGTCACTGCGTCTGCAAGCACCCAAGCAAAGAGGTCTAGACCTAAAATGACGGAGGTGTGGTAAGATTTCAACAAGATAATAAAAGTGAAACGAGACCAGAGCTCAAGTAAGATATGTTGTTTGCAAAATTTATTGTCATGAATTATCAGTCTACATGTGGAATTGGGCACTTGCACAGACATGCCCAAAGATATAAAGAAAAATAAGGCATAGCCATGAGGCAGACACAACTGCAGTTCAACTCGGGCAGTACGGTACGTAACTGGGATTATAATCCCAAGGTAGCTTAAGAATCTCTAGTTTGTTTAATTGCCACACAGGGTCTACCTTTAAACTTTGGTGAGTCACAAGTGTTTGAAAACTACATTATAATTGCTTATAATCCTATATTTTCTTCAGTTTCTAGACAGACAACAACTACATCTTTAGTTAAATACTACAATAATGGTCATTCTAAAATAAAAAAACTCTTTGAGGGAGTTCGCTTACAACAAACTCCATCAGCACCTACCACAGGTAAGAAGACAAATATGTGGTACAAAATCTTTGGTGCACTAGGATCCTCCGGAAAATCAAGCTCTACAACGTCAAGTGCTACAATAATCCGTACTAGTGGCAATAGAGAACTATCAGTCTTTCTAGGCAGCGATCCCGCGGATCACCATGCAAAGGACTTCAACATTTTGGGATGGTGGTACGAGCACAAGCTAACATATCCAGTGCTATCCATATTAGCATGAGATGTATTAACCGTTCCTATCACGATGGTTTCTTCTGAGACTGCTTCCAGTCTTTTTGGAAGAATATTGGAGACAAAAATAAGTCTCACGAGTGAGATGGTGGTAGTACTTCTCATAGTGAAAGACTATGAAAAAGTTGATTTACGAGCTCAACACTGTGTGGAGAATCCGGAGTTGGAACACGTGTTCAATGATATCTATCTAGACGACATCGACGCTTCTTAGAGCATCGATGTATACATTGTACATTTTTTGATTTTTTATATGTATTGCTGAGTTATAGGCTGTACTCTTTTTTCTTTGCCAAGATTTTCTCAAATTGAGTTTTTACTTGGCAAAGTTTTTAACGAGGTATCCATTTAAATATTAATAAAGCTCATTATTATATTTCTATAATTTATTTTACCTTTTTTTTGAATTCTGCACACCTTTTGGAATTATTACTTTTTTAAAAAAATTTCGAACCAAAATGGGCTAGCCATGACTCCTTTACCCGCCGCCTCGGATCATGGGCTGGCACAACACGGCCTGTTTAGACTGACAGACTAAGTGAGCCCTGCCTAATGGGCCTATGTTGTACCAGGCCCGTGCCATGTCAGGCTGTGCTGCCCATCAAGGCACCACTAGGGGTGGCAAAAAAGCTTGAGGCTCGTGAGCTATCTCGGCTCATTCAAGGCTCGGCTTGGCTCGTGGCACAAATGAGTCGAGTTGAGCTAGGGTTTCAGCTCGGTTCATTAACGGGCCGAGCCGGCTCGCAAGCCACTCGGTAGACTCGGTCGGCCCGACTCGTGGCGTCTTGACCCATCACGACGTGAGCGGCTCGATCTGTGCAGCGATAGTAGTATGTATGCATGCCAATTTTCACACATCTTTAGTCACTGAGAGATATTATTAAAGTATACGTTACTTTTTTCTCTGTTAATTTCACCTATGGAAAGAAATCATCATATGCCATATTTGCTCATACTAGAACTGGAGTTTTCTTGACAAAACCTACTACATTAGATGCTCTTTCCTTTTTGATATAATTTCAGTCAAAGGATTACTACTGTATAGGTTTCACTGTCACTCTAGAGAATCAAAGAAGTTATCATTCAGAAAAATAAATCCGAAACATAACGAGCCTAACGAGCCGAGCCTAACGAGTCATAGGATTAATGCATTTTGCATATTTTACCTAACGAGCCGAGCTCGAGCTTTTAAACGAGCCGAGCTCGTTCCTCTCTGTTAGCTCGTTAGCTTAACGAGCCGAGCCGAGCCAGCTCGATATCCACCCCTACCGCACCACTACCCAAAACCCAGCAAATGGGCTTCGTCCCATCTCATCCGTTCATCCACTCTCCCACCCCATATCAGCCGTCCGATCGAGCCGTCAAACACCACCCTTCCGCTACATAAGCGCCACCACACCACCAGAGTTACGACCCCTGCGGAGCGCCCAAACCCTAACCCCATCCCACCCGGAGGCCGCGCCGCCACCCTTCCCACCCTCCGCCGAGGTCGCAGCCATGGCTGTCGGCAAGAACAAGCGCATCTCCAAGGGTAGGAAGGGCAGCAAGAAGAAGACGTGAGTTGTGCAAAACCCTCGCTTCTCATTTTAGCGGAGCTGTTTTGGATTCTTGGTGCCGATGATCTGGTTTTCTTGGTGTTGGTGTGTGTTTGCCTGTGCAGCGTCGATCCCTTCGCCAAGAAGGACTGGTACGACATCAAGGCGCCGACGGTGTTCAGCGTCCGCAACATCGGCAAGACCCTCGTCTCCAGGACCCAGGGTACCAAGGTTCGTCTACCGTGCGCACCGCTTCTTGATATGCGATCTGTTCTATGCAATGCTTGCATTGGGTAGTTTGCTAGACGCCTCGCTTACTGATCTGTCTCGAGTAGTGGCGTTGAGAGCGTGCTTTGTTTGAATCTTGATGTAGTTGCGCGGGCTGTTTTTGTTCACCTATACGTGTGTAGGCTGTAGTAATGACCAGGACGTGGTGTCTGTGTTCTTGTCATGCTGTGGGTTTAACTAGGTTGTTGTGGAATTAGCTGACTTAGATGTAGTGGTTGCGATTTGGTCATCTCGATTCTCGATGTTTTTTGTAAAAAATATTAACTAGAAATCTGCTTGAGACTAGAAATTTGGGACCCCCACCCCCCATTTTTCAGCACCAAAAACCCTATTAATGTGATAAATTAGTCTCTGGCGACACACCCGTACAGTTTTAAATTCTGAAGTCTTGTTTGTGTCTGCTAAGACCGCCAATAATGTCGAGATGGTGTATAGCCTGTTGTTTATCTGTTTATGTACCATCTTTCTCAGCTCAGTTTGGATATGAATGAGAAATTATTGATACAGCTCTGCCTTTGCTATTGAGAAGGAATGGATTACCCTACTGCATTTTCTTTGGTCAAAGCATCAAACTTTATGGTTTCAGGCTTTCGAGCTTTTGGTTGCTTTGACTGTGCTATAGCTTTTGCCTACTTACTTGTTTTGGATCATTCATTGTTTTTTCATGATTATACCTTATAATGTGTTTCGAGGCTGCTTCTGATATAATTATGCTGTTGTGCTAGGAGTCTGATGATTTATTTCTGTTTTTGAACCTTCTCTTGGATTGTATGATCTGATTTAGAAGTTGTGTAGAATTGTAACTGGCGATTCATGCTTGCTGTGTGGTACTTGTATTACTTCTTAGTCTTGCCTTTAGTGTCATGACACACAAGATATTCCATTTGGATAACATTGTCTAGTTGTGTCACTAAGAAATCTTTCAGGTGGTTTATACTAGCTTTCTAGCTTTAAAAACAATTCATTTCATTGCATTATCCTTTCCTAGTTTTTAAAATTTCTTCTTGATTTTGTATGATTGCTACTATTGCTGATTATTCATGATTCATGTCTTTAGATTGCATCCGAGGGTCTCAAGCACAGAGTTTTTGAGGTTTCCTTGGCCGACCTTCAAGGTGATGAGGACCAGGCTTACAGGAAGGTCAGACTTCGTGCAGAGGATGTGCAAGGAAAGAATGTGCTCACAAACTTCTGGGTAATAATGACAGCTGATTATGTATTCCTCCATTTACGTGTTGTCCTATGATCTCTGACTAGTTTCTTTTGTAGGGGATGGACTTCACCACTGACAAGCTTAGGTCCTTGGTGAGGAAGTGGCAGACACTAATTGAGGCCCACGTTGATGTTAAGACAACTGACGGCTACATGCTCCGCCTGTTCTGCATTGCCTTCACCAAGAGGCGTCCCAACCAGGTTAAGCGTACTTGCTATGCTCAAGCCAGCCAGATCAGACAGGTATAATTTTGAAGTCCTATGTTTGCCATTTTATATATTATAGCACACTACTACTATCAAGCAGCTGCTGACTTCGTTTGCATCTGTTTTTGAAGATTCGCCGTAAGATGATTGAGATTATGGCCAACCAGGCTTCAACCTGTGACTTGAAGGAACTGGTTTCAAAATTCATTCCCGAGGTCATTGGCAAGGAGATTGAGAAGGCCACATCAAGCATTTTCCCCCTCCAGAATGTGTTCATCCGCAAGGTCAAGATCCTGAAGGCACCAAAGTTCGATATTGGGAAGCTCATGGAGGTACTGATCCTATTTCCTAAACATAAAATGCTACTTTCATTCCCAGTTTCACCTTTTGCGTACTGATTTCGATGTGTAGAACTCTACAGTCTACTAATGTAATTTGTGGTTCAAAGGTACACGGTGACTACAAGGAGGATGTCGGTATGAAGTTGGACCGGCCAGCTGAGGGTGATGAGTTGATGGCAGGACAGGAGGTTGCAGCAACTGAGTAGAGATGGTGCTAGTTGCTTATTCGTTGTTACATTTAGGAGATGTGCGTCCTCTGTTAAATTATGGATGATGTGAACTTAATTCAGTTTTGAACCTGCTTTAATTATGGATGATGTGAACTTAATTCAGTTTTGAACCTGCTTTCTTATATCTTCTCTGTTGAGTTGGATTCTCAGAACAAATCAAGGAACTTGTTGGCCCTTTGCGATTTCACTGCTAGTTCTTTTTTAATCCACTTGAATTACTAGTATATATAATCCTAAAATATTCACTATGATGTGCTGGTTCTGTCATTACGCCTTGTTTATTATGCTGCTGATGATGAGTTCAAGTTGAGCAATGGTACTATCTTCTTCGGTTCTTCAGTGAGGTTTGCATGTTATGATGTGATTAGAATTCTGGTGCCTGTACCTAATCACTGCCTTCTTTGTAATGCAAAATTCAATGCCAATGTATTTGATGGCCTTTTGATGTTGCCAATTCGCATTCCACAGCAGCTGAGATGTAAACAATTAGTTAGAGGAAGTTGCTATCGCCTGAACACTGCTCATGTCGCCGCAGAGACGAAGGTGCAGGCTTGAGTGGACTTGTCCGCAGCAATGACGAAAGTCGTAATCGCATGACGAATCGATTGATAAACACGCATTCAAGCTAGATTCGAACTAAAAATCTTCAAGTCCAATACACAAAATTGAAGGCATGATATGGTTGTGAAGGATTTCGGAAGAGAAGCCACAAGTCATGGCACTGGGGTCTTGGGTGGTACGGGACGTAATCGAATTGGGCAGCCAAGGACACGAGGCAGGCCCTGAATCGCGTTTTTGTAGCTTCTCTGCCATGGCGGGCACGGTGATTCGCCTGCTTCTGGGTAAATTTTTTGCTTTTTAGCCCAAAGTTTGAAAGTTTTTTACATATAGATCTCTGAAGAAAAGATTTGCAAAAATAGATCTTTACCACGGTGCCAAAGCATATGGCGTCCAGGGTACACAGCACGGCGCCATATGCTTTGGCGCCGGGCCTGGCCACGTAGGAGCCACGGTGGCACAGCACGGTGCCAAAGCACATGGTGCCGTGCTGTGCACCAACGGCGCTAACGAGCGTGGCGCCATTCTCTGGGGCTTAAGCCCGAACTTAGTTTTGGTGGAAGTCCACGCATCACGGCGCCAAACATTCTGGCGCCGTATGTGCCTAATGCAGCGGCAGACTCTTTGGCGCCGAGATATTTATACACGGCGCCGAGCTGTTTGGCACCTAATAGGGCGCCAAAGGGTCTGGCGTCGTAGTCAAATATCTCGGCGCCAAAAGCGTTGGCACCGTGCTGGCTACAACTGCAGAAAAAACAGCAAGCTTTGTTGTTTTTTTGCAAAACATATGCACATACACATATACATATACATTCACACATAAAACATCTGAAAACGTAAATGACAACATCGCATAATCATCAATAGTCTCAAAATATTACATAACATCACATAACTATCAAAAGTCTCAAAACATCACATAATTATCAAAAGTCTCGAAAAATAAATAAGTCACTGCCTCTTGGCCTTTCCCTTGCCCTTGGCCAGGGCATCAGACCCTGGAGTGTACATGCTCGGGGGACGGGCCGAACGACGAGGCCGCTGCGAAGCCTGAGTAGATGGTGCGTCGGGCATCTGCGACATCCTAATCTATCGTGGGTAGATGCCTCCTTGTCCTCATGCTCCTCCTCGTCATCCTGCTCTGCCTCCTCCTCCTCCTCGTCATCGCCCTGACTAAAAGTCGGAGTGCGTGACGAGCTCCTCGTGGACTGGCGTGTGCCGACATGTGACGACGAGGCTGCAGCGGCTAAGGCACCGGAGAGCTGGGAGGCCGCCAGTGGTGATGCGACGTCCGTGCGTGCGCGGCAACCACAACGAGCTGCCGCCCGACCGATGCGACGTCTAAGTCTCTGCAAGTAATGATATATCATTATAGTATACATGATGAATGACTCTAACTTAGCGAATTATCTTCGTACCTGCAAGAAGTCCCTCAAGTGGCCCTCACTGTCCAGGGCGCCAGCTGGGTAGCTGAGAGCCTCATCGATCTCATGCACCGAGGTCCGCAGAGAAGTCCCCTAAAGAAATAAGGAAACATAAATAAGTGCGAAATAAATGCA